>JAWZYV010011957.1:0-261369 GCA_038373885.1 Cheiracanthium punctorium
TGTCCAAGGGTTCTTCGTCAATCACCAGATTGAATTGCTTCCCTGGCCGGCGCGCTCTCCGGATCTTTCGCCGATAGAAAACATGTGGTCCATGGTTGCTCAACGACTGACCCAGAGTTCATCCCCAGCTGTCACACCAGATCAACTTTGGCAACGTGTGGAAGCTGCTTGGTCTGCTGTACCCCAAGAACACATTCAAAGTCTCTTTGAATCAATGCCGAGGCGTGTGGCAGCTGTGATCTCCAACAACGGCGGCTACTCTGGGTACTGATTTTGGCAGGAACCACGCTTCATAGAATGCTGTAAATTTAATCATTTGTTACTTGGTCAACATGTTATCTACACAATAAATTTTGTTGTGATATCTCTTGTTTTTCTTGGTGTTGCAATTTGGGTGGCCAGCAGTGTAGTTAAATTTCAGTAAAGATTTGAATTAAGTTTGGAGGAGGGGAGGATGTATCAAGATAGCTCTATAAATATCTATGAAAATGGCTATTTTCATGATTTTTTTCCAGTTTCCCAGTCATGATAGAAATGCAACTTCTATTTCAAGAAATGAAGTCAATTTTTAACTTTATCTGCTAATCTTTTCCAGTCAATACTGATAAAATTTCATTTTTGAATAGATTTTTAATTCGATGTTCCCAGTTAGGAACATTGGACTGTAAAAGGTTAAAAGAATCAAGTAACAACAACAAAAAAAAATGAGAATGTCCACTCATAAGACGCATTAACATTGTTATAAAAACCAGACCTAATAAACATTCAGTGAAAATCTTAAAAATGCAATATTTTTTAAGGTCTTTTGAAATGAAAGATGAATCAGGATAATTTGTCATGCAATTTCTGTGCTTCTCAAAGTGTTTTCTTAAACTTACTCAGTATTTACCTATTGGCTTGTCCGAGAGTAGAGCTTGTATAGTAACATTGTGTATTCTTTCACTAAACTAAGTTTGTTTTTGAAATTTGTAAAGAACTTTATAAAGAGTTCGATCCCCCTCCCCCAAGAAAAGTCTTAAATTCTCTCATAACGAAATATTTAATATAATGGGCACCGTTAATAACATTTTTCAAGAGACAGTAACTAAAAACTAAAAAAAAAAAAAATTAACGAAAATTTTCTGAAATGTGATGAAATAATAATGCATAGCAAGTATACTGTATAGTGTGTAAGGAAAATCAACACTAGGGGGTGTCTGTTCTTGGAGAGGATGCCTTGAGCGAGGTCACTTTTAAGGGGTTCTAACGCGTATTCACGTTATATTTCGAGAAAACCGCCCAAAAATGTAGGCCGTAGATCGACACCCGCGGGTAGACAAGAACCTTGGTTCTTCACGCTTCATGCATCTACCATATTCACTGTGCATATCCACTCGCCCATATGGCAGGACCGTTACAGAATAAAACCTGCCTTAAGTAAATCCTTAACTAAGCATAAACTTATTATTTAAGAAAATATTTCTTGGTCCAGTGAACACTTAGTCCATTTCTATATAATTTTTATTCAACGGAAAATGAAGTAAACAGAAAGTCTTAAGCAAAAGTATGTCTTTCTATTTAAGACAAGTTTTATTATATAACAATAAAACTTAATTTCATCTATACCCTATTTACTTTTCGATTAAAATTATTTTTAAATGAAATTTAGTGTAATATGTATTGGCAATTCCAAAATGTTCAGTTAAATACTATTATGTACCTTCATAAACATGTATAAAATCATAAAAAACTCTTATCGTTATTTTAACGTTTAAATCCTACTTTAATAGATACGTGTATCGACTAAACGTATACATTAATTTAGCATTTTAGTCGATATATGTATC
Organism: Cheiracanthium punctorium; assembly: GCA_038373885.1. Lineage (NCBI taxonomy): Eukaryota > Metazoa > Arthropoda > Arachnida > Araneae > Cheiracanthiidae > Cheiracanthium > Cheiracanthium punctorium. The sequence continues at coordinate 1,827 of JAWZYV010011957.1, forward strand.
GACTTTGATAAATATATCTTTTCAATAACTTGCTTAAAAATATACTGCCTTGAAAATGATGACAGAAAGCATGTATGTAGGTTTTATGAATGTTTGATAAAATAATATTTATTTGACTTCGCTGCTCTACTTGTGGTAAACGAAATCTCATTTTGAAATAAATTTGGATCTCCGTACTCGAAGAAAAGAACGCATAAATGAGAGTTTTCTTCCGAAAGAAAACACATTCAACAGAAATCTCTTTTTTCAGTGAAACGGCTTCGATTTAACAATAGCCGTGCGTGACCCCCAAACTTGACCCTGGGTGGACTTTCTTCTTCCTGCATAAGGGACCATCTATAGGATTTTTGTTACCCAAACAGCATTCTGAGAGGAATGGTAGAATCGAGAAGAAATGAGGGGGGCATGAAGGGGAAAGTGGTTTTTGAGAGTTTGGCGGGTTGGCTGCGCGGAGAGTGGGATATAACCAAATCGTTCAGTTCTCCCCATCACGGGGAAAAAAAAAAAAAAAAACCCTAATAGTTCCCTTAGTAAACCAAATTCGTATCTTCCCAGAGATCGGCAATGGTAAACCTAAAGTTTATTGCTTTTCTCCCCCTCATCCCCCGTTGTTTAGAAAGGGGGAGTACAGTTTCACTTAGAGGACGTTCCCTCATACTCACAGGGGAAGTATGAGGGGACAGTGCAACGGAGTAGTGCAACGGAGGGGAGTAGAAGTGCAACGGAGTGGGAGGGAGTAGTGCAACGGAGGGGAGTAGAAGAGTCCCCAGTGCAACGGAGGGGAGTAGAAGAGTCCCCTCTTCTACTCCCCTCCGTTGGAAATAAAAATAATTACTGCTTGCTCTGCAATGCTCTTTGAAAGCAACTACAGAAACAGAGTTGGGCAAAATACATAAAAAAATGTATTTTCGATGCAAAATACAAATTACATTTATTCAAACACAAAAAATTACAAAATACAAAATGCTTTCTAAATTGAAAAAAAAAAAAAAAAAAAAAAAAAAATACATGTTTTTTTTTTAAATACACACAAAATACGAAATACGTCTAAAACTTTAATTAAGTAAAATTTTCTACAGAAACTTCTAGTTTATTTTATTCCAGTGTATTTTTTTTTTTTTACATATACATGAATTTTTCCTGGAATAAATTGCATCTTAAAAGGCATGAAAGCAAAAATGTGTGACAAGTATTTATTGAACGTTATTTTTCAGTGATAATGGAATTGAAATATAAAATTAAATATATTTCTAAACGAAGATGAGTTGAATTATATTTCTACTTTAAGATACATTTATAGCCTTACCATCGCACAGTAGTTATGTCACTGAAAATGGTAGACGGCCGAAGAGTGAAGGTCCCGGGGTCGGGTCCCATCGAGCAGCTGTCGATCTAACAGTCTGGATTTTTGGTAGGTTTTTTCCAGATGTAACGTGAATACGCTTTAGAACCCCTTAGAAAGTTCTCCTACCTAGGCACCCCCCCCATCCTTGGCAGATTGCCCTAGTATAGCGTTGCCATAATCACGCAAACACAAGATGCATTCATATATTACTACAAAAGATTATATTACTACAAAATTGTGATGGAGGAGTGGAACAATATCAGCCTTGATGTTTTAAGAAAAGGACTTTGAAATCAAGATGTAATATGATGGTTCAAAGAAAGGGCTATCAGACTGAACACATTAGAAAATAAAATTCTTATATTTATTTCTATATATATCTTTGCAAAATCGTTGCAAAAATGTGTGAACACCCTCTGTAGGGTACTTGTGGGAAACCCTGAAAAAAAAAAAATATATTGCGGAATATTACTTAAATGAAATTAATTTACGTTTCACAAATCACTCGTGCATGAAGATTTTCTTAACATTAAACTTTTAAACGCCTCTGTCACATTGCTCAGGAGTTCTTTAGGGGAATTGCAAAAAGTATTTAACATGAATTTAAGAAAATGCTTCTTAAAAAAATCACATTAAATTACGATATATGTTTCCAAAAAAAAATAAAATAAATAAATAAATAAATAAAAATCTGATTTTCTCTGACCAAAAGTTTAAATTCTAGAATGTCTAAAACTTTAGAGGATTTTGTCGAACTACTTATTAGTTATCAGCATCAGATATTATTAAATTTATACATTTAGGCATAACTTGCAACTATCTTTATAAAATAAGAAAATAAATGTCAATTTATGAAACTAAACTCTTCGCATAATTTGTTGGATTCAATTAAAATATTCAGATAATTTACTTTGATTTTCAGGTAGAAATTAAACCTTCATAATGTGTGAAAGATCATTTTAGTACGTGTTTTGATACTATCTGTGCAGTTTCTAGGACAACTATAAAATGGTATCGCCATGTCACGTGCTCCGAATACCCAGCCTAAAATAAGATCCTGCGTCCACAACTAAAACGAATAAGTAAATTTTGAGGTAAATATATGTAAGTAGTTAACGCAATTTTCTTCCTTCAAATTTCCCTTCTTTTCTTTTTTTCCTTCCTTCCTGAGACAGTGAGCGCACGCATTTTAAATTAAAATTAGCGAATTTTAAAATCGTGAAAAAAAAGAATAAAATATTAAAAAAATTTTTTTTTTCAAAACAAGCGATAGTATGCTTCTAGCGTTTTAAAATATTTTTCTAAAGACAAGTTTTAATTATTGCTACTGATAAAGGAACTCTTATTATACACTTGCTAAGACATCTCCGATATCAATACACGAAATTCATTGCAAAATACTGTACTTCAAAGCGTTGCATGTACCACACACGGATTTCACAATGACACTGGCTAGAGTAATTTATGGGTTACTATCTTCCCGCTTTTGCCATCCCCTCTTTAGAACGGTTACTTCCCACACATCGGCACGCCAAGAGATCGCCAACAATTTCACCCCCTTTTCAAGAACGATCAGTGCGTGACCCTGCAGATCTAGACTCACGGAAAATATCACGAGGATGGCCCCTGTTCTAAAGTGGGGATGGCAAAAGCGGGAAGATAGCAACCCATAAATTACTCCAGCCAGTGTCATTCGGAGATGTCTAGCAAGGGTATAATAATAAGAGTTCCTTTATCAGCAGCAATAATTAAAACTTGTCTTTAAAAAAATATTTTAAAACGCTAGAAGCATCGCACTTACTATCGCTTATTTTGAAAAAAATAAATTAATATTTTATTCTTTTTTTTCACGATTTTAAAATTCGCTAATTTTAATTTAAAATGCGTGCGCTGACTGTCTCAGGAAGGAAGGAAAAAAAGAAAAGAAGGGAAATTTGAAGGAAGAAAATTGCGTTAACTATTTACATATATTTACCTCAAAATTTACTTATTCGTTTTAGTTGTGGATCTTATTTTAGGCTGGGTATTCGGAGCACGTGACATGGCGCTTCCATTTTATAGTTGTCCTAGAAACTGCACAGATAGTATCAAAACACGTACTAAAATAATCTTTCACACATTATGAAGGTTTAATTTCTACCTGAAAATCAAAGTAAATTATCTGAATATTTTAATTGAATCCAACAAATTATTCGAAGAGTTTAGTTTCATAAATTGACATTTATTTTCCTATTTTATAAAGATAGTTGCAAGTTATGGATAAATGTATAAATTTAATAATATCTGATGCTAATAACTAATAAGTAGTTCGACAAAATCCTCTAAAGTTTTAGACATTCTAAAATTTAAACTTTTGGTCAGAGAAAAGAGAAAATTAGATTTTTTTTTTTTTTTTGGGGGGGGAAACATATATATCGTAATTTAATGTGTTCTCTTGAGTATTTGTAGAGCCTGAAATATTTGACCCATTAACCGTATATAGAACATTGTAAAACTAAAAAAAAAAAAAAAAAAAAAAAAAAAAAAACTATTAAATTCTTTTTAAAAGCATTTTCTTAAATTCATGTTAAATATTTTTTGCAATTCCCCTAAAGAACTCTTGAGCAATGTGACAGAGGCGTTTAAAAGTTTAATGTTAAGAAAATCTTCATGCACGGGTGATTTGTGAAACGTAAATTAATTTCATTTAAGTAATATTCCACAACAATTTTTTTTTCGGGGTTTCCCGCAAGTACCCTACAGAGGGTGTTCACACATTTTTGTAACGATTTTGCAAAGATATATATAGAAATAAATATAAGAATTTTATTTTCTAATGTGTTCAGTCTGATAGCCCTTTCTTTGAACCATCATATTACATCTTGATTTCAAAGATGAAAGTCCTTTTCTTAAAACATCAAGGCTGATATTGTTCCACTCCTCCATCACAATCTTATAGTAATATAATCTTTTGTAGTAATATATGAATGTATCTTGTGTTTGCGTGATTATGGCAACGCTATACTAGGGCAATCTGCCAAGGATGGGAAGGTGCCTTGGTAGGAGAACTTTCTAAGGGGTTCTAAAGCGTATTCACGTTACATCTGGAAAAAAAAACCTACCAAAAATCCAGACTGTTAGATCGACAGCTGCTCGATGGGACCCGATCCCGGCACCTTCACTCTTCGGCAGTCTACCATTTTCAGTGACATAACTACTGTGCGATGGTAAGGCTATAAATGTATCTTAAAGTAGAAATATAATTCAACTCATCTTCGTTTAGAAATATATTTAATTTTATATTTCAATTCCATTCATTATCACTGAAAAATAACGTTCAATAAATACTTGTCACACATTTTTGCTTTCATGCCTTTTAAGATGCAATTTATTCCAGGAAAAACTTATGTATATGTAAAAAAAAAAAAAAAGTTACTATTACATTTGTTTGTTCATCTTAAAATACACTGTATTTTTTCAATTTAGAAAGCATTTTGTATTTTGTAATTTTTTGTGTTTGAATAAATGTAATTTGTATTTTGCATCGAAAATACATTTTTTTATGTATTTTGTCCAACTCTGCTTCTGTAGTTACTTTCAAAGAGCATTGCAGAGCAAGCAGTAATTATTTTTATTTCCAACGGAGGGGAGAGTATGAGGGAGCGTCCTCTAAGTGAAACTGTACTCCCCCTCTCTAAACAACGGGGGATGAGGGGGAGAAAAGCAATAAACTTCAGGTTTACCATTGCCGATCTCTGGGAAGATAGGAACAGAATCCCCGAAAGGAGAGCTTATCTGGAAACAATTTAGACCCTTCCATGGGGAAGAGAGCAGGGCTTGTGGTGATATAAGAAGTACTTGGTGAATATAAGAATGACTAAAAGCAAAGTTTAAATACTGTTTTTTTTTTTTTTTTTTTTTTTTTACTCGCGTTATCAGTGGCATATGCAAGGGGGGTGTTCAGGGGTTCAATCGTATTTTCGTAAACCCCCCCTAGCATTTTTAGGCATTTTACCACAAAGTTATGTCTACCCCCCCCCTCCCGCCCTTGAAGGAAGTCTGCATGCGCCACTGCGCGTAATAGTCGTCCTCGGATAATTGTCGCACCGTTTTGAAGCAGAAGAAATAAGTTTACAGTTACAGTATTATGTAGTAGAATTTCTCCGCATAATAGTCACACTTAGACTTTCATCATGAAAAATTGGCGGGGGAAAAAAAACCGCTATTACGCGAGTAAACATGGTAATAACAATAATGCTAATGATGTTTCTTAATAAAGTAATATTTCATAATTCATCCTTGATAAGATTTTCGTAAAATACTACTGCTAATACTACTGATACTACTACTACTACTAATAATAATAATAATAATAATTATAATAATAATATAATTCCCACCTCTTTTTTACAAATAAAAGAATATATAAATTTTAAAATTTTAAATATGTATCCTCCTTTTACAAGAAATGATTTCTAAATAAAGAGTGATAACCAATCATTCAAATAGTTTGCCGAAAATAACTACAATAATGATTCCAATTTTTTTCTCTAAAATTTCTAAAATTGTTAGTCTCTATTGCTTCTTTAGAAGGTAACGAAATAGACGCACGATATTTTTTTATTGTTACTATTATTTGTTGCTAAACAAAGTTAAAATATTCTAATATATATATATATATAATATATATATATATATATATATATATATATAGATGAAGGTATAATTCCTTAGTCTTGTACTTTTAAATTCAAATATTTTTCACCTTCCTCCAACCCCCCCCCTCCCACCACCACCACCACCAAAAAAAGTTTTAACCGTCAGCAAAATTTGGCTGAAATACACACTTTGTACACTTGATCTCTTTCTGAAAATAGTCTGATAAGATTGAAATGATTGATTTTAAACTGTATCATTGGCTTAATTTACCTATATTATTATAAACATAATATGATAATAGCCAGTAGATAACATCATCATGACAATCTTTTCAAAGAAAATTAATGCTGAACAAATAGGGAGAAGACTTTGAGCTTTAATGTTAAACTTACTTTACAAAACAACAAATAATGTAGCATTACCGTAAAGTTGTGTTGCTGAGATTAAAAATTATAAAAATTATTGAGACTGGAGTATGTTAAACTTGTCTGAATGAGAAAACGGTTAATTTTGATAATTAGTATTAAAGAAATATTTTTCTCTTTCAATTACCTACCCATCGAGAGACGAAGACATGCTGCTCCCCGTAATTTAACGCGCACATACACCGCCTGCACACGGTGATTCTTGATCAGTGCAGAATCAATTAGGAAGTTCAAACGCACTATTATTTCTCGAAAAACTAATCCGAGAATTTATTAAAATGTTATTCCTTTTTTCAAGTATTGTCCCCCCCCCCCCTTAGAGAGAAATAGAAGCACTATAAAATTTAAAAAAAAATGTTTTATTAAAGATATAAGAATCACAAAAATGCTAAAAATTTCAATTGTCTTTGCAATAACAAACATCCCACTCTACTGCAATCAAATAATGATGTAAATAGGGCAATAAAATTTGCGTCTTTTCATAATTTGTTTTCTGCAATACCCTTTGAGATGTGCATTTATATGAAAATCATTTTGCGTACGAGAATACTTAGAAAATTTTAAATTTTCGTGCTGTACTTCTAAAAACTATCTATTACTTTGACATTGTGACTGGGATCATCATTCTAACATAGTATTACTGTGAGACAGTGGCGTAGCCAGAAATTTTTCATACGGGGGGAGGGGGGAGAGGGTCATTCAGAGTGTGAAAAATTTAGTATAAAACTGATACGAAAAATTAACAATATTTAAAAAAATCATAAAACGGCAAAGGGCAATGAGGCGTTTCGGACGGCCATGGGCTACTCTGCATAGTGTATACTTACAAATCAGGCCACTGTTCTTAGAAAAATTGTCTGTATAGCAATTTTCAATAGAGATAAATACAAAATACACTAATGTACCTCTGTTTACGCCCTTTTGGACGCCCACTTGTTTCTCACATTTTTTTTTTTTTAATTCACGCCCCCCCCCCTCTTCTCAAAATACACACCCATTCAATATTGTGCGCTTTTTTCCGGGTGCGCTTTTTTCCGTGCGCTTTTTTCAGGTGCGCTTTTTTCCGTGATTCGTTAACCAAGAACAGATAATTATTAATGACCATCTCATCGTAATAATTTTTAATATACGAAACCAAAGTAGGAAATTTATCTCTTACTCGAATACTTTTTTGAGAGGCTATGCAAGTACTGAAACGTAAAATTTTGGGGTTTTATCGTTTGCCCCCCCCTGTCGGGGAAGATGGCCCTCCCGTCGGGGAAAGTCTGGCGCCATCACTGACATTGAGGGGCCTCCACAACGCCCAGAGCCCGATAAAGCCAACTGATGGCCCTGGGCAGAAGGAAAAAAATTGGGCCCTTGGAATAACCTCCACTAAAAAAAAAAAAAAAAAAGATTATGATTGGTTTATACTAAAAGTTTTAAATATCTTAACTCTTCCAAACACAAATTTTGTTTTAAATAATATGAAATAAACGAATATAGCTACATGATGTCAAAGAAACAGATAGTTAAACGTTACATGGAAATGCTATATCACGGTTGCTATCATGTACGGAATGCAACCACTTTTTGTAAGGAGTCATTTTTGTAAATATTTCTTAAAATAACAAATAATTCAAAAATTTTGCTATTTTTTAACATTAAAAATACTCTTTACAAAATGTGGTTAGTTATTTTCCTACTTATTGGTATGCTATACCGTCTATAGAGCATTTCGAAGATTAAAAAATAAGTTTAAATTAATTTATACACAGATGTAAATTTAAATTAGTTTCATTGTTCATACTTTATAGTTAAAAAATCATTTAACTTTTTATCCTTTGTAATTTTATTGTAAAATTATAAAAGTGTAAGATTTTTGGCCCCTAAAATCTGTGGGCCCTGGGCAGTTGCCCCGTTTGCCCTGCCGATAATATGGCACTGGCTACGCCACTGGTCTGGCATAGAGATGCACATGGACTTAGATTGGATGATGCATGACGAGAACACAGATACAGAAAATGTAGAACCAGACGGTATAAAAACATTGACTTATTTTGTAAATTCAAATGAATTTACAAGAAAAAAAAAAAAGTTATGTGCCCCTTCCAGAATATTTCTCTGCATGCCACATTTCAGCTCAATCAATCACTTAGAAAATTTCGCAACATACAAATGAACTTAAATAAAAATCCTTAAATTTGCCAATGCAGCTTGCGGCGCCGTGGCTTAGTTGGTTAAAGCGCCTGTCTAGTAAACAGGAGATCGTGAGTTCGAATCTCGCCGGTGCCTCGGGAAAAGTTTTTTTTCTGTCGCGATTCTGAAATTAGTTCGGATAATTAAAAGAAAATGCGTGCCGTTATCTCATGAGTGTACGAACAATCTAAATGGCAGTTTTCATTTATGCCAATTTTTTAAGATACTGTATCCCCCCCCCCCCACCTTTCCCAATTATACAACGCGTTATCATGCTAAACTGCAACAAAAGGCATGTACAAACAACTTCTCTCTTCTGTCTGACATTTCCCTCGTTTATAGCATGTTTACTGGCGTAATAGTTGCACTTTTTTTGGTCAATTTTTCATGGTGAAGGACTATGCTGTTATTCGGGGAAAATTTACTACATAATATTGTAACTCGAAAGCTATTTTTTTCTGCTTCAAAACGGGGATACGACTATTATGAGAGTAAACACTGCAACTGAGGTAAAATTCCAATAAAAACCATTAAAAAAAACAAACAAGAGAAAGTATACAATAGTCAAAACAAAGTAATTTTTACGTAATAAATATGTTTGTTCCTCATGCTTTAATGAATCGATATTTAAATTTAACGCATTGATACTTTTAGGAAATTCTTAGGGTGTATGTCGAAGAAAAAAAACTCTGTTTTTAGTCTTGTACACAAATTGAAATAAACTAATAGCACCATGGTCTCCAAAAAATTCCAGATGGTTCTTCATAAGCTGCTTTACACACTGCAATAACCGAAAGAGCTGTGGCTTTTGTGAAATTTTCAGAAAAAATTCTTAAACATGGATCTGAGCTGCAGGATTTTTCGAAGAGTGACACGTTTTGAGAAAATTTCCGATTTTTAATCATTTTTTTCTAAAAGTTTTGAAGCTGATATTGGTTTATCGTTTATTTTAGTATGTAGTACAGCTCGTGAAGAGACAGTTTCAAAATTTTGAAGTGCCTGGCATAATTAGTTTATTTGTACTTATGTACCAAAATCGCATGATTTTTTCGAACTACACCGTTAAGTTATAAACAGCTAGCCGCCTCCGGCGACCAATTAGATCGCCATCTTAATAAATCTTGCTCGGAGAGAATCCTGTTCCTCACCGGCTTCCTTGGCACTGAAATCTCTCGGATTCTGGATGGAATTTAAAATAAAGATGATTAAAAACAGGAGCTGCCCAAGGGTAAGTGGCGCCCCCTGCTAATTTAAAAGAAGACTCCCCCATTTATGTTCTAGTCAGTTTTTGAGTTCGAATTGACGCCCCTTCGAAGCCGGCTCCCAGATGCGATGCTTACCGTGTCGGGTCGCCCCTGGTTACAAAAATTAGATAGTTAAATGATAAAAACCCACAAAAAGGTACAAATTATTTTCTCCTATATTAATTCTGAAGAGCTTCTGGATATACTGGCCCTTATCAAAAAACGGAAAGGGAAAAAAAAAAGTAAGAAAATCTGAAACACTTTCAGATTTTATATACGCACTACAGTACTATATATTAAAAGCGTATTATAATCCGTGGGTCTTCCCTATTTTCGTTCCTTATTTCATTAAGTTGGAAAGTATATCCAGGGCCGGATTTACACATTTTTGCGCCCTTGGCCAAAGGCCATACTTGCGCCCCCCCCCCGAAAAATTGATCAATAATTCCAATTCAATATGCATAATAATTCGTCGATTTTTTATGGTTTTTATTGCAATTGAACCATCTCATCAACATTATATGTCATGTAAAAAAGTGTTTTATAGAGTACAGTTTTTTTTTAAGATTGTCAGATGATTTACATTACTTATAATCATTTCGATAGGAGGACACTGAATTTTACCATTTAAAGCCACGAAACAGTTCAGTTTTGAGAAACTTATGAAAAATCATCGCGAAACAGAGGATTGCATTGTAAACTTCGTGCGATTTTTGGACATGTCAGACGTCCGTCAGTATTCCTACTACAAAATTTGAAGTTGGTACAGATATTCGAAGACTGGATCAGATAAAACCAGAAAATCGTTTCGTTTAAATCGCAGAGTTATCGTTAATGTGTTTCAGCGATCAAATGATTGTTTGCAGATAAAGTGAATACTGTAATTTCACTTATTTTCTTGGATTTTCTTCTTTAAATATTGATCTTAGACATATATAATTAATTACAAAGTTACTTTATGGTGTCGAATAAAATTTTCAGGAAATTAAATGTAAATAAATACAAACTTTTACTTTTTATACAGCCCTCTTACAGAAATTCCCAATAAGTAAAATATACTCCCTTGCATTAATGAGGTGATGTAGAAAGTTTAAGCTTTCTCATAAGAAGGCTACAGATGTTTAATCAAAGTCTATGAGGGGCAATAAGCTTTTCAATATCAAATATAGTAAACATAATTATTAAAACTATTCTAACAACAGGGGTGGCTTAAATGGGGGGTCCGGGGGGCGCGTGCCCCCCCGTCGGGGAACTTGTGACCCCCCATCGGGGCTATTTGATTAATTCGTCGGGGAATTTTCATAAGAAATCTATCTTTTAACGGAGCTTTAATTTTGATTTTGCGATTAAAAAAAGTTAATTTTGTACTTTTTAAATACACATGAAAGGCAAACGAGTGTTGGAGATTGAAGTGGAAATGTTTACATTTCTGGGATATAGCTCATTGGGGGGGGGGGGTATTTCTCAGAACTTCTGAATAATGGCTAAAACTACTTTCCGTTTTCATTCATCTCTTATCTCTGCGATCCTTTTCATGTCGAAAAACAGCCACTTCCTGCATCTTCCAATACTGTGATGTGTTGACGACGGCGGGGGAGACTTCAAATTCGAATAGTGTATACTTGAAATCCGTGATCCCACTCTCAGGAGGCATTTAACTGGATTGACAGCATATCTTGACAATCATCTTAAGGTAACAAAAGTGCCAGTCTATTCTTCAAACGACAAATTTATGAGACCACATGTGCGACCACTTTCTATTCGAGGCTCTTTTAATTGCTTAAACGATTGTGCATTTTGTCGCCGACACCGTAGAAAATTACAATATGGGTGTGTGTGGTCGGGATGGGGGAGACAGTGACCGTTAATTAGACCAGTCGGGTAGATAAAAAATTTCGAGGGAAGGGAAGTATGGCTTTGCTTACACAAGAAAATGGGGGATGTTCTTTTTTCCAGAAATACGGTTTTTGTACTTTTATTGGTCCTCAATGACAGAATGATGAGAAAGTAATGGTTCGTCGAAATATCCCGTGTATTTTTATTTTTTCTCTCTCTTCGCAAACCCATAGTACATCACTTTTCCAACACTTGTTATTGTGCATTGTGCCAGTGAGTTAGACAAAGTTTAGAATAGTGGGCATTTTTTTTTCTTGTTACGGCAGCATAGCATATCATTGTGAAGTGTATAAAAGTTTAATTTCTCTTTTGGCTTTATGTTTCCTAAAAAGAACATCGGTGGTGCCAAAAGCACAAGATATAAAGTACAGTGTGCTTTATATCGTAAAAAAAAAATAGGATAACTAAGCATTCAGATCTTCATAAACAAAATCGACTGGGGCCTGTTCAATTACCAAATGGAATTAAGAGAAAGAATCCTTGGGATATTTCTTCTTGCTCTTCGAATGTATGTTTATCAACTGAATTAGAGAAAGAAAACCCTTCAAGTTCATCAGATCCACAAGCTTCAAGTAAGTTATATGTAAATTACATTCATATATATATATTAAATGTGTTTAAAAGCTTTAATTAATATACGTTATTATTAAAAATATGGTCAGTTTATTTCTCTAAAGCAATGAATTATATATTCTAAGCACTTGCTTTTTGTTATGTATTTGTACAAATATACTATGCCCAAGGGCGGATCCAGAAATATTTTTCAGGAAGGGTACAAAACTTGAATACCAAATCAGAATTGCATGAACATGCAATTTTATTTGAAGCGTATTTTTACTAGCGTAAATATTTTCCTCTCAGGGAATTCGCGCCCCTGTGCCCTCGTCCTAAAACCACCCTTACCCCTCACCCCCCCCCTTAAAAAAGAATTGAAACTGTTTTGAGCACAAATTTTGAATGACCACATTCTGCGTTATTTAAAAATAAAAATAATTTTAAAATAAGGCACATATTTAAAAAACTGAGTCACCTGTTCTGTCACAGAAATTTTAAAATACTTGTGAAACTTACGTTTGTTTCACAGGTGGTTCGTGGGTAGAGAGTCTCCGGCACTTTTCAGAAAAGTAAATATGAAATTTATTTAAGACAGAACATCTTGGTTAGCTGGCTATGTACAAATATATATAATCATGTAGAAAAAAATAATCGAAAATACATCCGTAGCGGGACCCGAGGAAAACGACAACCTCCTCACTCGCCGGTCCCCATCCAAGCAAGTACCAGTCAGTCCCCTCTCTTCCTCCCACGTCCAGGAGCAGAGAGAGAAACAATAAAAACAAGAAATGACCCATGCAGGGGCTTTCCACCCCGACCTTGGGTAGAGGTTGGTTGGTTGGTTGTGTGTGATTATGGCAACGCTACACTAGGGCGATCTGCCAAGGGGAGGGATGCCTTGGTAGGAGGACTTTTTAAGGGGTTCTAACGCGTATTCACGTTACATCTGGAGAAAACCTACCAAAACTGCAGACCGTTAGATTGACAGCCGCGCGATGGGACCCGAACCCGAGACCTTCACACTTCGGCCATCTACCATTTTCAGTGGCATAACCACTGTGCAATGGTGAGGCCCTCGGGTAGAGGAGTTCAGTCTCACCAGCGGAGAACTTCACAATACTACTTTAAAGTTTATTTATTAACAACATTTTAATGTTACATATATATCATTAAATGTCCTTAGACATGGATGCTCGTAATGGTTTGGAGTGCACTTTTAATCAGTGCTGCGGACCCAGAGTCATAACTTTTTGAGTTGAAGCTGGAGTAGAAGTCGGACTTTTACTGTCTGAGTACTCTATGACTTAATCTAAATTTTCTCCTAATTGGTCTTTTAAACACTATGAGTACTTTTAAATGTGCTCTTGCTTTTAAACCATTGATAAGTAACATGTTGTTCACCTTATTATATACAAAATTACAGGACAAGGGTATACCGCTAAATTACAGGACTGGACATACATTTTTAAAATATATTCTTTCGTTGCAATTTCGATTTTTTTGGCATATTTATCAAATACGATTTAGTAATTGGAGGGAGGACGAAAGGTATGTCTTTATAAACTTTCAAATTGCATTAATGCAAATTTAAATTGAACACAGATTTAATGTAATTGTATGTAAATTAACAGTATTTTAATTCACGAGTCAAAAGCTTTTGTGTCATAAATGTAAAATAAAATTTCCCATTGTATTACTTTTATTCTTAGAGCTACAAAATTTATAAGTCTTAATTGATATTTTTTAAAGAGATTTACGACTCGGGTGATAAGAAATTTCGGATTTTGTTTACTACGGAAACTTTTTAAAATGTATATTTAATTGTGTAATAATTTGACATGACAAAATATTTATAAAATTATTTTACAGTTCATGATCTCTGGCATTCAAAACCTATGAATATCTAAACGCTTTAACTAAAAATTTTCATTTTAATTAGAAATATTTTAAACTGGTCGTATTTTATTTATTTATAAGTTAGTCTGTTATGCAATTTATAAAATAAGTATTCTATGTCTTTAAAATTATTTTATCACAGTAATCCTTACTTGAACTCTTATAACTGTTGAGAAAAAAAGTAAAAAGATATTCTTATAACTAAGTGGTTAATTAGATAATTTAACTTCTTCCGAATAAAATAAAAAAAAGTTAGTACTTTTCTGTTTCTTAGATGGCAAATTTGAATAAATTCTAAATTTACTTTTTATTTATAAATAGATTCAATCGCACACAATATGCACGATTTAATCTTTAATTTTATAAAAATTTAGCAGTAAGATTTGTTTTTATTTTTATTTTTATTTTTTTTGTAATTTAAGAATTAGTCAAATACATAGTTTGTTTATTTGGTAACATACTTATACATATACAACGAGTGAGAATTCGCACTATATAGAGAAATCTAACTGGATTAACCGGCCCTCTTTAGCTAAGAGTTCATAGCTACTCACACCAAGACGATTAACAGCTGCAAGGGAATTAGAATTTATTACATTTTGCTTGGGGTAAAAAAAAGAAAAAAATTAAATAATAATAATAACCAGCCCCCCTGATAGACCAAAGCTCTCTCCAGTCCAGTATGAAGATGGCTGTGGATAGATCTAAAAATGGAATATAAGTTAAAGGAAACTGATTAATCTTGACTGACAATTTAATTTTTATATCGTTCTGGAAAAAATAACTAACTTTTGTGAATTTTAATTCAGTTATAACTGTTGAGAAAAATTTTAATTACTGCAAAGGCTATTCAGTTATAACCATAATTTTAATTACTGCAAAGTAAATAAAAATTATGGTATACAGCGTCTATATCGTCTCTCCGAAAATTTCACTTTTATCCTGTAAAATAAGTAAATAAAATAAATACAATAAAAGTTTTATATTTGCGTGTAGATTTGTATGTTATATACAGTGGCGTATCGTAAGCCACCGCAACTTCCCTTATTTTGAATCTTTATACAAATCGCTATTGAATCCATGGATGGCACCAGCATTAATATAAACTAATAGTATGTGTTCTAAACTGATTTTTGAGTTACAGAATTATATCGATCAGAATTCAACTCTTTAACTTTTAACAGATTAATATTATGTTTGTTATTCGCCTTATTAATTTACCGTAATTTCCGGAAGAAATGCCGCGGCGTTTACGTGTTTAAAAAGTAAAATTTTAACAGGTGCGGCGTTTCTAACGATGCGGCGCTTACGTGCCAAAAAAAATATCCATTCACATGAACAAATATTAGCTTATCACTTTGGTTGTGTACGTAGAAGATCGTCAGATTTCGAGGAACTCTGTCCTTAAATGAATTTTTCTGAACCCATCCTCTCCCCTTCCCCTTATTTTGTAAATCCACAGTGATTCTTTCGGAAAACTGTCACGCCTGCACGTATCTTGCAAATGGATACAATAGCCAAGTCGTCAACTACATTCTTGATTTCCACGGACTAAGAGTTTATAGAACGATCATCGGCAAGCGGCAGAGCGGCGAAATCATGTCAGCCTCTCAAAGGAAAATACTGCACCCCGTTATAATAATTAGCGCTCTCGAGCCCTCTGACGACGCAAAGCGTAAGCAGCTCCCTCGCCACGTGCGCACGCATGCGAAAAATAAAAAATTAATGATTATGATTCACAGCGCTATCTTACAGGCAAATTTCATTTTGCTCTTGTACGATGCATCGATAATCGTCCTATATGATTGTCCCTGTTTCTTTTCTTTCAGTTTCAACATCGGTGTTGCTAGATCGAGAAAATTTTCAGCTATATATGAGGAATAGGGGAAAAGGATAGGAAAAGCCTTCACAGTGCCGTTTGTGAGGTAAAAGGCAACCAATCGGCCGGTTCAGCGTAATGTTACAGTGCGTTTGTGAACCAAAACTGACCAATAGGCTTGCTAGCTCAGTTCATGGAAAAAGTAGATTTGGTCGAAACTGCATTAGTCATTTGGAAATGGGGGAAATTTTATTTCTTGGAATGAAATTTTTAGGGAATTCATTTATGTAAAATAAAGCTGTAAATAAAGCGTTCAAAGCTGAAGTCCGAAAGCTGTGTGAATCTTGGACGAGTGAAGGATTACACACTTACACCAAAAGCGGCAAAATGCGACGAGCATCTTACGAAGAGGTTGCGAAATGGGTTGAAAGTGCATGGAGGTCTGAAAAAATATCGTCGATAGTTTCAGGATTCAGAGGAGTTGAAATTATAACTCAAGATAACAAATATATGATACCCCCAGATAATGATTTTGACGATGTCGCAGACTTGGATCTTGATTTAGATCAGGATATGCTAAATTTATTTAATTCTGATATACGGAAGATTCAGACTTTGACGGCTTCACATAATGTAAATTTTGATTTCTCTTAGCAAAAGTAAAATTTGAAATTTTCATCTTTCATTCATTTTGTTTTTTCTTTGTTGGATCCTTTTTCTCAGTAACATAGTATCAGTGTTACGTATATATATGGACTTCTTTAACGGATAATTATCAAAATTCATGAACGTAAGTACATTTTCATATTTCTTACTTAATAATTTATTTTTATATTATGATTTTATTTCATTTTTTTCTCTTAAATGAAATGCCATACATCATGACACAGAGCAAAATTTTCCAACTGTGAGGTTCAAGGTCATGTGCATGCAATTTAATTTAGTGAGGCATTTACGCCAATGCGGCGTTTCTGTACAGTTTTTATTTTTCTTGGCCTGTTTTCTTCGAGTGCGGCGTTTATGCTGATGCGGCGTTTCTTCCGGAAATTACGGTAACTCTTTTTTGTTAATGTTGAAATTTTAAAAGTGACACTTTCACTATGAATTATTAGTAAATGAGCTTGCTTTATAAAATTATTCATCACGTTTGTGGAAACCTCGTTCAAAACTATCCTGGAGTATTACAAAAAAGTGAATTTTTATCAAGGTTAGTTTCGCTAAAAATAATTATTTTTTTGTGTGTCTTGGCAAATTATAAGCTGACCGATTATATTTTTCTGACGATATTTTTTATTTTATTTTATTTTAGATTTTAAAAGAAAGTGCTTAATTTTCTTCATGAGTGCTTGACTTTATAAAAAAAATTTAATAGCGCATATATTTACGTTCTCTTTCGGACATTTTTATAATTTATTATTATTATTATTATTATTATTAATATTAACTGAAGCTTCCAGGGGTACACTTCACAACAATTCTTTTCGAAATTGAGACACGGTGCCATCTTTTAGCTTTCAATAAGTACTATCACCATATGAATTATTATTGAAGTAGAATCATTTTAAAGCCGTAGAAACAAGCGATAAAGTTTCGGTATGCCACTTTACTATGCGCCTTCAAAATCGTTTTTCTCAAAAGAAAATTTTTGTTGCAAAGTGGTTCTCTACCTATAAACACTTCAATTGCATTTTTCTCACTTTATTGTGATTTAAAATATTAATATTGCATAAATTAACAATTCGATTAATATTTTTACAGCAAAACATGTTGGCCAGAAACACTAGACATTTTGGGATGAGATGAAATTAAAGGGAATCAGTTTGTAAATGGAAATGTAGATTACGGCCAATTGTCTACACTAGGGATCTAAGCCGGGTGTGGGTTTGCCCTCCGTGGGGGACTTTCTAAAAGGTCCTAACCCGTATTTATGCAAAGTTTCCGTAAACTCCGAACGGTTAGGTCGGCGGACGGACCAAGTTTCGAACCAGGCATCTTCCGTCTCCCAGATGCCACTGGTGGGGCGGGATTCAATTTGTAAGGGAAAACACATTTATTGCGATATCAAGAATTTCGATGTTCGAGATATCGAAGTAAAACTGTAACTAAACTTACATATATCTTAATTTTATAAAAATAACTGCAATTTGTGAAAAAGCGTGCAAATTTAGTTATGCTTAATTTATAAAATAAAATTTCAGTGAATTTACAGCAATATTCTTGCACAAAAAACTTTTGTTTCTGATATTTTTTCTGCGGGAAAAAAAAATGCGTAGAACTTTCTTCGCTGAACTTTTTTCAAAGAATTTCATTCATATGAAATATTTTAAGCGTTAACCTGAAGAACTCTTAAAAGTAGCTTTCGAGATTTTACAGAAACGTGCAAGGCCGTTACCAGGGGGGAGGATCATATGGGTTTGACCCCCGCCTCCCTCCAAAATTTCAGTAAATGCATTATCAGTTTATTTGCGTTGATTCTAGAGATCAGTTAAATTTAATTTTAGCACTCAGATCCCCTCCACCCACCGAAAGTTTTTGCTTGCTGAGGCCTTGGGGAAATATTTGTGTAATGTAAAAGGATTTTGAGATACGCTAATTAGGGTCAGTTTAAATAATAATCTACCAAGAAAGATTGTGCAGTGGTTTTTGAAAATATCCGGGGCTGGGTGTCCGATTATGTATGTCGATCCGATTCCTGGAAATATTTCACAATACAAAACATTATATTGTCCTCCATCTCCTCTAAACTTATCTGGATCCTGGATATTTTAGTTTAGAAAATGATTTATCGTGAACAAATCACTTTCTAAAGTAAAATATTTTCAAATGGTGCAAATAGTTGCAAATTTTCATATCATACTTGGTGACAAAAATGTCATCCAAGAGGGAGGTCAAAGCCTCTTCTTGGATACGCCACTTAGCATATGTACATGTATATTTGTGCCCCCTCGTCGGGGTGTGGTGACCCCCCGTCGGGGAAAGTCTAGCGCCACCACTGTCTAACAAAACTAATTAACTATTAATTTTAATCACAGTTATACATAGCCAATATTTTACATTTTAAGAAATGAGTTTTAAATCATTTTAAACCAGTTTCCTTTAAAAAGTGTTGCTGTTTTTTCCAGCATTTAAATTTTGTTTAAAAACGTTACAATTACACTAACATTTAATTTAAAGAAGATTTTTTAAAAATTGTTTTTGACCTATTAATACCATAATTTAATTTTTAAAAAGCAGTACCAATGTTCAAATTGAATATTTTCAAAAATAAAAATAACTCAGCTGTTCGAGCCTCGTCAGGGGGAACCCCCCCCCCCTGAACCCCCCAAATTTTTTAGTTTCATTATTGCCATATTAAAACGATATTAATTGACTGTGTCGTTTTATCTGTCACCCCTTTTTCTTTAATTCTTCCTTTACATTTATTTCATCGACTGGAAGTAGGACGGTGTCCTGATCTTTCCTTGCAATTGCAAACATGGGTCGATGCTAACTGAAGTAACTTATATAATTTTTAGTATCTATCTTAACACACCAAAAATTTTTGCTTTTCGTTGTTTGATATTGTTGAGAGAGCTTTAGGCGAGTAGGGTTGCTGTATTTCGCCTCGTAACCCTATTGGCGAGTCATCCACAGTGGATAAGAATCCCAGGCTGTTAGGCTTGTGTTTAAAATTATTCTTTTTTCCCACTTTCACATTCGCTAGCCCAATGCGTTTACACCTTTTACAAGTTATTCTTGATGCATCCTTAATTTTAGGAGTCCATGTTTTATGTTTCCATGTTTCGTAATTATCTTTATTCAGCGTTTCAATTCGCCAAGTTCCAGTCGCTATTTTGAGGATGAATGATAGCTCAGTATGTTTTCATGGATTCTGGACACTGAAAAAGACACCGATATATGGTTATTTTCTAGCATCCTCCAAAGGTATGGGGGGGGGTGCTCGAGCCCCAAAGCCCCCCCCCCTTTCCTACCATAGAAATAATACACACAATACTTCCTTCTTATTTTTAACGTCACTGAAGGAGCGTAACCATGGAGTGGGACATCGGGATATATCCTCTTGCGAAACTTTCAAAATTAGTTATTAAGAGCTTTCAGATTTTTGTCGTCAATAAGAAATTAAGTTTATCAATACAAAATTATCTCATACAACCCCCCGAAAAGAATTTCTGGCTACGTTCCTTGCCTCATCGACTAGCATATAACGACTATGTTACATCATAAAACTATTTAAAGTAGAGTACTATTAAAAGTGGCTTTTTTTTCCGCTCGCCTACATTAGCAGCATCCGCATTGGGTAAAGATTCTTTTGATTTTTCCAAATCTTGTTTAACTTTCTGCAAAACTTCCATATTAGTTTCTGCTCTCAGCATTTTTATGGGTAACATATCAGAATTAGAATGCACTTTTTCCGGCGATCTTTTAGATGAAACTAAGAAACCAGAAATGCTCGTTTCATTCATTGCGCGATGTTTCACCGATATATTTTGGATGAAAGAGTTGAAAATGCGTTTTCAAATTTTTTAAAATTATAGACGCATTACACTCAAAGCAACAGACTTTTTCTCGAGCAGACATATTTACTGTTCTGTGCGTGTGCGTGGTGTGGTTCTTTTTTCGGGAACGTTGGGATATCGAAAGAGCGCAGACAGTCAGACGCCTTTTCGATGATAACTTATTTTGAATAATGGTTCTCTCCGGTACCCCTCCTTTCCTCAATGTGATTGTTCTGCAGCGAATCTCTTAGTTCGGCGACACATGTCGTCGACTTGGACATGGTCTGTGCAGGGGTGCTCTGCAAGCAATACTGTGTCTGCGCACAGAATTGCTCGCAGAGAACTGCTCCCCCTTGAATTCATTGTGTCTGCGAGGGGGGGGGGGGTTAATGGATCCCCACATATGGATTTTCTATAGATAAGAAATTGTACTAGGGAAAAAAGGAATTTTTCGGAAACCATAAACGTGTTTTTCTTGGGCAATAGTCACTTAAAGTAAGTCGTTTTCGTTTCTCCTTTCCAGTCCTTTTGCCTGGTGTATACGCCATTTGGTATAAAAACTGTCATCCCCCCATCTTGACGGAAGTTCCTCTGCCCTTCCTGGCGGTAGCTGGGGGATCAGTTAAAAATTCGCCGCTAGTCAGGGTCACAGGGAGTAGGGGGAAAAAACGTTCCTGACACCTGTTACCCAGCTATTTTGTTACGAAAGAAAGAGTGTCCATTTTTGACCACATTTTGACCTTAGCGGGGTGCTGTATCGTCATTAAAGGTACATCGGCGGATACGGATATGAAAACGAATAGTTTGTTTTTATATCCGTGGATACGGATATGAAACGGATCATTTTTTTTCTCATATCCGAGAATACAAAATGAAAGGGATAACTTCTTTCTCGAATACGAATACAGGAATTTGAATACGGATGACTTTGTTTGGGAATTATTAGAAGAACACATCTTATTTTTAAACAAACATCTGCTTTAAAATTTAAAAGAAATTAACCTTTTCTGCTGTTATTTCGATATGTGACCCCCTCAAATCTTTCATGTGTCCCTCCGAATTTTCAGTGGTCTGGGAGCGGTGATAATTCTTCTTGAGAAAGCTAAAGTTTTCTTAAGTATATTAAACATGTTATGTCACCGGACTCAGTGGCCGCTAGGCGGCACTCCTGAACTTTTGCAGAGAAGAAAACATTAGTTTTAAGTCGTTCTTTTTTTTTGTGTGTACGTTTGGTGGTCTTTGTAAGTGTTGTGTGATGTCATTAAATATGTTTCGTTATAGAAATTGATATTATGTTTTACTTAAAAGTTGAATCCTTATTTTTAAAAACTATCTTCATGATACAGTTTTAGAAAGGATACCTTATTCCAGATTTCTGTAGGTAATATTAATGCGGCTCGCTAGATGTCAAGAATCAAATTGTTGTTGGGAAAAGAAGTAAGTGGAATGATTTATTCCCTTTCAGAGGACGAATCCAACATACTGGCGCCCGAACAGGGACGTCTAGTCATGAAAGAGTCGCTTTAAGAAGTGTTATTTACAGAAAAGAAAAAAAGTAAAATATAATCTTAGCAACTTGACATTACCAGAAAGAATATTCTTTTCATTAGAAATAATTGATGTTATTATTGATTATTATTTAGTTGATTTATTTAATGAATACGGAAGAAATTAAGATAACTGAGAACAGTTTTATTTTGATTTGATGCTATGAAAAACAAAATAACATTTCGATTGAGAACAGACATAAAATGAGAATAAGATAACTTTTGATTTCGTATTGTTAACGGAAATAAGAATTTGTTTTGGAGATAAAAGAATATTTAAGTGGAAGTTAATCTTAAATATATATGAATGCATTTGTGTACTGTTTTCAACTGACAAGGCATTTCGTTTGGATTTTAGAATTAATTTAGTGCCTATATTTTTATAGAATATTCTTATTATTAGATATTTGTTTCTTTGAAAACAAGTATATTATTCATTTTTCATTTATTGGTATTATTCATTTATGTTTTGTTTTTTATTTCCGAATTACACTTGTATTTAAAGTTTGTAACTACATTTAAGTGAAATATTTTTAATTTAATTGGTAATTAGTGTTGTTTATAATACTTTAAATAAAAATCTGATGTGTCCAACACATGACTTCCTTGCACGTCCATTAGATCAAAAATATTTTCGACGCACTTCCTCTAAACTTATTTGTTTGAAAGAGATAAAATATCAATAATAGTAAGGTTTAGCGATTTCTAGACAAATATTTCGATATCGCCAAGCTGAGTTCAATTTGAAATATTTCCTTCTGACACTTTATTTGGCGATATTTCACCAAAAGCCGACAAACTTGAGATAGTCTGCGAGATTTTGGGGATAGCCAAAGTAGTCATTGACCACAGACTTTCAATGAATTGAATGCATCCATACACCTCAATGTATTTAAAGTCATTTGGCTCACCCTGTAAATAAATTCTCAGTCGATTGCTGTCAAAAAAGATATGGAAAACAGTTAGATATTACAATATTTCTAAATACAAAAGTTCAAAAATCTACGGGTTAAAGTTTTAGTGTTATACAAAATATGAAATAATTTTTGGCGCCAAATTTGGCGATATTTCGGCGAAACTCGTCAATGTCGACGACATTTGGCGAGATTTTAAGAATGAACCAAACAATGACAGATTATCGCCAAATTTGGCGATATTTCGCCAAAACTCGCCAAGAACGATGACAAATGGCGATACTTTGGGCATGGACCCAATGACTGACTATCGCCAAATTTGGCGATATTTCGCCAAAACTCGCCAAGGTCGAGGACAGACGGCGAGTTTTTGGGCATGTACCAAACAATGACTGTCTACAGTTGTATTATATTGAAGATGTCCATAGACATTAAAGTACTAAAATTCTTTTCGGTGGTCCTGTATATAAACTCCCCAGTAGATTGGAACCAAAAATCGAGATACACAACTAGATGTTACAACATTCTTATATATGAAATTTAATAATAGTTTTTGAGATTTGAGAGTTAAATATGCACACACGTACACCAAAAGTCGCCAAGCTTGGCGACTTTTGGCATAGTTCTTGAGGGAGGCACGTGACCGTGGTCGGACCATTACCTAACTTATGTGGTAGGACGGTATTGTGCTTGAAATGGATGAATGCCCCTAAAATTGCCATTGACCGTAATGTATTGGAAATCTTTTGAGTGTTCCTGTAGCAGAACTACAAATGATAAAGACACTTTTTTTAATGGAGAAATTCATTTTCTAACTCTTTACAGCATACATCACTTCTGAGTCGTTTGAAATAGCCCAATACCTCTAAAAAACGCTTTGATGAATTTCGGCCCATAGAGCGTAATGTATTTCGAATCTTTTGGGCGGTTCTGTAGATAAACTATCCAGTCGAATGGAATCGAAAGGGGAGGTGCACAACTAGATGTTACAGCAATCCTAAATATAAAGTTTCAACATTCTACGCCTAATAGTTTTTGAGATATGCGAGTTTAATGAGTTTCGGCCCATTGAGCGTAATGTATTTCGAATGTTTTGGGCAGTCCTGTAGATAAACTATCCAGTCGAATGGAACCAAAAGGAGAGGTGCACAACTAGATGTTACAATTATCCAAAATATGAAGTTTCGACATTCTACGCCTAATAGCTTTTGAGTTAGGCGAGTTTAATGAATTTCGGCCCATAGAGCGTAATGTATTTCGAATCTTTTGGGCGGTCCTGTACATAAACTATCCATTCGATTGCCACCAAAAGGGGAGGTGCACAACTAGATCATAGAACAATCCTAAATATCAAATCTCAACATTCTACGACCAATAGTTTTTGAGATATGCGAGTTACATACATACGTACGTACGTACGTACAGACGGCATGGAAAAACTGGCCACAGCAGACTCGCCGCTGGTCAAAATGAGTTGCAGACGCGTTAATATGATCGTGCATGCTAGCCTGCGATAGGATGCATCGAAAAAAATTTTAAAATTAAATTTAGAGGTAGTCAAAATCGGTTTTTTTGTCGAAATTTGGCCCCCAAAATTTTTCGGGATCACATTACTTCCTTATACTACGTACAAGGAAGTAAAAATGTCGGAAGAGATAGATAGATTAAAAATAAGAAGAACAACTTTAAGAATGGCAGTGACAAACTTATTAATAAAATCGAAAGTCAGTTGTCAAATTCCGAGATAGTGGTGAATGAATTGGAAATTGATTTAGAACAGCTTAAACGTAAGGGATTTTCATTAAAGGCTATAGATGATTCGGTTGAGAAAATTGTTAAAACTGATGAATTAGCAAAAGAAATTGAATTAGCTGAGACTTATCAAGAAAATATTATTCGTGTTCAATTTAATGCTACGAAAAAGATTCGTTTATTAAATGAGAAGGATTCTAATGTTAATATTAGTTCTACACATCTTGATAGTTCTATTGATCATATTACAGAAAACGTTAATAATATTAAGTTACCTAAATTGGAAATTTCTAAATTCGATGGTAAAATAGAAAATTGGCCACAATTTTGGAGTCAATATGAATCCGCTATACATACTAATAATTCTTTAACGAAAATTTCTAAATTTAATTATTTGAAGATGTTATTATCGAATTCTGTTTTGATTTCATTAGAAGGATTAGTGGTAACTGATGGAAATTATGATATCGCGATTAATATATTGAAATAAAGATATGATCAAAAGGACATAGCTATTGGGTCCCATATGAAAAAGTTGTTACAATTGAACCCTGTAAAAAAGTCGTCGAATATCACTGAATTGCGCAGTTTTTATGAAAAATGCATGATTCATGTTAGGAGTTTAGAAAGCTTGGGCGTTGAACTTAAGAGTTATGGGAATCTTCTCTTCCCAGTGGTGGCTCAAGCTATTCCTGAAGATATCATGTTAGATTTTAATCGGAAAAAATTGCAAAAAGAGGATCAGTGGGATATTTCTAAATTGTTGGACTTCCTTAGGGAAGAAATGGAATATAGAGAACGAACTGCAATGTATAAAAAACGCGAAGAAGAAATTAGTCAATTTAGAAAAGGGTATTCAAATCCAAATATGGCAGATAATTCGCGTAATAAACCTGTTTATTCAGCGGCGGGGTTGTTGACGAAAAATAATTATCAGAACCCGAATCTTAATCAAAAACTGAAATGTGTTTTTTGTAGTGATTCACATTTTTCGGCAGATTGTAAGAACATTTTGAACCTCTCATTGACTGAACGAAAACAACTTTTGGCTAAAAGGGCTGTGGTTTCGTTTGCTTAAAGATCGGTCACTTAGCCAAAAAATGTAATAGTAATGTAAAGTGTACGAAATGTTTTAGGAGACATTATTTAATTTTGTGCCCTCAAGGTGAAGTATCACAAAATGATTCGAAATCGGAAGGGACGGGCTGTGTTTTGGCTAATCAAACGTGTTCCGAAATTTTAATGCAGACATTGACTGTAAGGATTTTGAGAGGAAAAAAAGAGTGTCTTACTAGAGCTTTGATCGATACTGGCTCACAAAAATCTTATGTCGCTCAAAATATTGTTGATGAAATTGGGTGTGAATTTGAGGGAAGTGAAACATTAACACATTGTTTATTTGGAGGTGTGCAGACTAAGGAACGTAAAAACAATAAATACCGCATTATTTTAGAAAAATTAGACAGGAGCTATCGTTCTAATTTTGAAGCGTTAGGACAGGAGACAATTTGCAATGAAATTCCAAAAATCAGTAGTTTGCCTTTAATAAATGAACTTAAGAAATCTCAAATAGTTGTTTCGGATGTTATTTCGGATTTAATGAAACGTGAAAAATGTTCAAAACAAATTGAAGTCCTTATTGGGGCAGACATAGCGGGCAAACTCTTAACTGGAAATGTAAAAACTCTAAAAACGGGACCAGTTGCTATTGAAACATTGTTAGGGTGGACAGTGATGGGCAAACTGAAATCCAGTGCTGAAAATGGGACTTGTAATTCTTTATTAGTAACGTCTCTGTTTGCTTGTAAGACAGATGTATCTCAGTTGTGGAAACTTGATACATTGGGAATTTTAGATCCGATCGAAAATAAAAGTAAAGACGATATCTCTCAAGCGGTTTTAGAATCGTTCCAGAAAAACATTCAAATCAATTCCGATAACAGATATGAAGTTTCACTGCCTTGGGTTGAACATCTACCTCTACCATCCAATTTCGATATTGCTAATAGACGACTTTCGGGAATAAAAAAGAAATTAGAAAAATCAGAAAGGTTAGATTCTTACAATGAAGTGTTACTGGAATGGGAGAGTAAGGGAATTATCGAGGAAGTTCCAGAATCCGAAAAGGCAAACAGTGGTCATTACTTGCCCCACCGACCAGTGTTCAAATCTGAAAGTCAAACAACTAAAATCAGACCTGTATTCCATGCCTCCGCTAAAATTAAGGGATGCGTATCTTTAAATGAGTGCTTAGAGAGGGGTCCTAATATGTTGGATATCATTCCTTCCTTGTTAAACAAATTTAGGAAATTTGAATATGGGTAACTTCCGATATCGAAAAGGCTTTCCTCCAGATCAGTGTGAGGAAAGAAGATAGGGATTATCTTCGATTTCAATGGTTTCAAGAGGGATATAAAGATCAAAAAACTTTTAGACACACACGCGTCGTATTTGGCCTAACAAGCAGCCCGTTTCTTTTAAATGCTACATTACAATATCATTTAGATGACAGTCAAACTTCTTCCCCTGAAACTGCAAAAATACTGCGAAAATCTTTTTATGTAGATAATTGTCTAACTAGTTTCGATACATTTGATGAAATTGTTGATTTTAAGTTTAAATCGCAGGAATTATTGTCCAGTGCACATTTTAATCTGCGTGATTGGCATTACAATACACCAGAAAGTAATGCTAACCAGAATATGGAAAAGGAATTAATTTTGGGATTTAAATAAAGATACTTTATCATGTAATTTGAATAAAATTGATTTAGAAGATTCTAAAACATTTAGCAAACGAAAGGTTTTGTCAGTTGCACAGCAGTTATTTAATCCTGTGGGTTATACTTGTCCTGTTTCGTTAGTGCCTAAATTACTTTTGCAAGAGTCTTGGAGCTTAAAACTTTCTTGGGATGAGCCTTTGCCAGAACATTTAAGTAAAAGATTTAGAACTTGGCTCAGTCAATTACATTTGCTTTCCATGATTCAAATACCTCGTTGGCTAGGTATGAATAAGACAGAAAAACTGAAAATGACCTTACACATATTTTGTGATGCATCCAATGTTGCTTATGCCACCTGTTCCTTCTTACGAATAGAAAACCAAAATGGAATTACTTTACGATTGATTCAGGCAAAAACACGTGTTGCACCTATAAAAAAACTAACGATACCCAGGGCTGGGGAGTAGCGCGCTACTTGTAGCGAAACTACAGTAGCCGCTACTTTTTTTTGTAGTTTGTAGTGTAGCGCGCTACTTTTTTTAAAAAGTAGTGTAGCGTGTAGCGCGCTACAAAAAAACAGTAGTTTGTAGCGAATTTTGGAAGCTACTTTTGCCGTGTCATCATTTCCGGCGATTGATCCCGTGGTGCAATTTCTCTCTCTTCTGACTCCAAGCATAACTAGTGCGTTTCAGTACGCTATAATGGGAACCCAATATATTTTTCAGAATCTTGAAGACGCACTGGGGAGAAAAGTGCCCCCACTGAGCGGTGGGCGTGCTTTTGTGGTTTCACGCGTTATCCTTTGGCGGTGGTCATTAAAAGTCAATAAATTCTTCGACCCTGCACTGTATCCCCCCTTGTACAATGCCTTGACCATTAAAAAAAAACCCCGCTGCGTCCGGAAAAAGACGCAACTGGAAATCGGCCTTGATGCTTGAAAGACACCCAATCACTCCCCCGCCCCCCCTCCCAGGGGACACACGCACACCAGACGCACACGAGGGGGGGGGGTTTGCTTTGCCTGAAGCGGAAGCCTGACATTGTGCATCTTTTTTCTTTTTATCGTTCTCAGTATTATTTGTAGAATCACCAATCTGCCATAAAGAGGGAAAAAAAGGAAGGTAAGAGAGGTCCAAAGTTGAACAGAGGTTATTTTGATGGGGCCTCGAGAGTCTCATTATCACACGGGCGTGTGGGCCCGTGAGCCCCTGAAAAATAAAGGCCTCGCAAATCTCTCCATTTATTGTATATTAAATTTATATATGCTGCAATAATAATTTTTATTAAGCTAAATTTCCTTTATCTATATCATAATTGTGTAACAATAAAAAGGCTTCGAGACTTATTTTCTGTTCTTCTTTCTAACACAATGATAATGGTTTCTAAGACTAGATCAATAAAATAGAAATTAAAGGCGTTATTGAAAATTTATATCCATTAGTTAGCATTTTTTTAAATATTATGATGAAGAAAAGAAAATGGTATATGAGCGCTAAATGGTATATGAAAGCTACCTAGTTGCATTTTTAAAAAATAGGAGGGGGCGCAAAATCTTCAGTTGTCAGGTGGAAACGAGATTTAGTCATTTGCTGTGGGACAGAGAAACTGTTCTCTCAGCTTGTTTCCATCCCAGATTCAAACTATTCTGGATTGAGGAGGAGAGGAAGACCGAAGCCAAAAAAAAGGGATGGAGGAATACCTCCAGAATATGTTTCCGACAACTTCAGATATCAGTATCGAGGATCAGCCCATGGATGATGACTTTTCTGGTTTTTTTAATTTCTCTTTCGCATGCACTCGAAATAGTTACGAGGAAGAACTTACAAGGTTCTTGTCAGAGCCAATTAAACCCCTATCTTCGCTTTCGTACACGTATATGAAAGAAGCCTTCAAAAAAAACTAACACTGGCGTGCCGTCCAGTGCATCTGTACAAAGATTGTTTTCGATTGCATCGGACGCATTTTCTCTTCGACGATCATGTTTGGCGGATAACAATTTTGAGATCCAGCTCTTGTTAAAATTTAATAAACATGTTTTTGAATAAATTTATGTGGTTTTTATTTTATACTAGAGGCATGGCAGTCTTCCATGAATATGTTGAAATTCTTTCTTTCGTTAAAATTTTAAAGTGTCTATTATATTTAAATTATTGGGTTTTTTGTGTAATAATTTTCAGAATTTAATACGAAAATATGAGAATTTCTATTAATAATTAATAGTTTGTAAAATCCTTAGAGACTTATCTCTCTCTTAGCCTTAAAATAACAATATAATTCTATAAAATTCTTTTATACCTAACACAAAGAAAAAGTTGTGTTGATGATAATAACTTTTAAAATTTCTTTAACATATATAGAGGATTTTTTTAATGCAATGTTTTAAATAGATATATCATGAATTTAATTAGTAATTGTTTTCATTATTTTATAATATGCATATCATATGTGATGTTTTCAATTAAAACAATTATACAATATTACATGGTTCACACGGGTCATTCGTCATAAATCACTAATTTGGTAAGTCATGAAAAAAGGCTTTTATACTCATTAATTTTGATTTGTGCTCAAGAAACTAGAATGTTTGTACAACATGAAAGGGGTCTCAAAACGGGCCTTTTTTTCCCGTTCAGACATCCATTTTATTATTATATTTTTAAAAACTTTTTTAGTTCTCATGATTTTTCTCATGCTTTCAGAGCTCACTTTCCCAATTTATTTTTATCATAGAGGTATTAAAACTTAATTAGTTTCAGCAATACTTCAATAATTAGCAGTAGTTGCCAGTAGCGTATATATAGGCTTCCATTTCGGGGGGAGGGGGACGATTCGGTATTTTAAACTTTATTGTTCTAAAGTTAAAAGAAATGTTTCAAAATAGCTCCTTTTTAATAATTGCTTTACATTTTCGGAGGGGGCCCGCCTCCCCCTGCTCAAATACTCGCCTGGTAGTTGTTTATTAGAGCAATAGTTTTTTCTAATTAAAGGCGAAAAGGTGCCCGGGGTCTTTCGTGCGTCCACCAAATCTGCGGCGCTCAACGCTCCAAGGAAACCACCTTTTAATAAACGCGTTCTTTGGACGCGAGAGACACCCGCTGAGGTCATTAATCACGCTGGACGCGAGTAGAAAACCAAGGCTTTCGATATCGATAGTTTTCTCTAATTAGTATATAAATATCCTTAAATTTGAATGTAATGCAAATTGAATCTGTTAGCAAAATTTGTCTCTTAAAAGTAGCGAAAAAGTAGCGAAGTAGCGACTACATTTCAAAAGTAGTGTAGCTAACTACATTTGTCAAAAAGTAGTTGTAGTTGTAGTTAACTACATTTTTCGAAAAGTAGCGGTAGTTGTAGCGCGCTACAAAAAAAAAAGTAGTTTTTCCCACCACTGACGATACCTCAACTAGAGTTGATGGCATGTTTGATAGGTAGTCGACTAGCAAATTTCATTAAAGAAAGTCTTGAAATGGACGATTTAGGGACAATATTATGGACTGACTCAACCAATGCTTTGGCTTGGATTTCTCGAAACGAACAGTGGAGTGTATTTATAAGAAACAGGGTGAAAGAAATACGCCACTTAACTAGTGATTGGAGATATGTGCCAGGTACCGCAAACCCAGCTGACCTTCCATCAAGAGGCTGTTTCTGCTCAACAGTTTGTTCAGTCAAGATGGTCTGAAGGGCCTGAGTGGTTGTTACAAGATGAGTCTGCGTGGCCTAAATTTCGAGAAAAACCAAATGAGTTTATTATAAACGAAGAAAGGTGTAGGACAATGTGTTCCGCTCCAAATATTGTTGACCGATCAGATTGGTTTTATACTAAATTCTCAACATTTCGACGGCTAGTAAGAGTGCTTGCCTGGATGAAAAGATTTTGTAAGAATACAAAAACTCTTCCAGTCAATCGTAACACAGGTGATATTGTGTTAGAAGAACTTTTGGATGCAGAGGAGGCAGTTTTTAAGATGATTCAACGCGAAAAGATTGCTTCAGTTACTGACCCCTCCATTGTTTCTTTGAGACCTTTTGTTGGTGAAAGAGGATTATTTAGAACACGCACAAAGATTTCGGAACGAGAGGATACAAATAATTTCAGATTTCCCGTAATTTTACCTTTTAACCATCCAATAACGAAATTAATTATTAAAGAAACACATGAATCAAATTCCCATGCTGGAATACAAACGACAATGACTATTTTGAGAGAAAAATTTTGGATCTTGAAATGTCGTAGAACTGTGAGAAACGAAATTAAAAACTGTATTCGATGTAAACGTTTCAAAACTAAAAATCTCGAAGTACCCTCTCCTCCATTACCTGAAGACAGAGTGAGAGACTGTGTTGTTTTTTACACCACAGGTATCGATTTAGCTGGACCATTGTTTTTGCGGCGTGATAAGAAAGCCTGGATTGTGATATTCACGTGCGCCGTTTATCGGGCAGCGCATCTGGAATTAGTTACAGACTTGTCTACTGACTCTTTTTTACAATGTTTAAGAAAGTTCATTTCACGAAGAGGCAGTCCGACCATTATCTATTCAGATAATGGTACCAACTTCAAGGGTACGAATAATTTATTCAAGACCATTGATTGGAATGAAGTTGAAAAACAAGCCACGATTAAAAGGATAAAATGGAAATTTAATCCACCCTCCGCTGCATGGTGGGGAGGGTGGTGGGAAAGGCTCATTCGAATTTTGAAAAATATGCTAAGGAGTGTTTTGTGGAAATCAAGCCTTGATTTTAGCGAAATGAGTACTATCTTGTGCGAAATAGAGAACGTCATAAATTGCCGTCCATTCACTTATATTTCAGAGAGCAATACTGATTTAATTCCATTAACTCCCAATAATTTTCTAAGGGACAATATAGAAAGTTCCACTGCTGACTTTGACTGCATCAACAGTAAAGAACTTAACAGACGATTGTTGTACCGTAGGAAGTTAAGAGATGATGTACGAAAACGTTTTAGAACTGAGTATCTAGGACAAGTAAAACATGTGAGTAAGAACAAAAATATTACAGGACCACCGAAAGTTGGACAAATAGTGTTAATTGGTGTGGACAACGCTAAACGACTTGACTGGCCTTTAGGCAAGATTATCGAGTTATATACTGGAAAGTATGGTTTCATCAGAGTTGCCAAAGTCCTGACGGTGAACGGAGAAATCATCAGACCACTTCAACGACTTTTTCCGTTGGAAATAGATGATAGATATGCAATTCCCATTGATAATTCCCTTGATCTTGTTCATGATAATCCAGATCTTTTTTCTGTTTTAGACTCCGTTCCAGATACAGCAGCATCGATCTCTTCGAGTCAACCCACTGCTGATACATCGAGGCCCGAGTCAATTCCTGATACACCGAGACTTGAGTCCGTTCCTGCAGTTCAGACTAGAAGTGGACGAGTGACCAAGAAACCTCAACGCCTTGTTACTCAGATCTAGTGTTGAGTACCATTCCACTATTCCAGGTACTCAAGGTGGGGAGAAGATGTTACGCCACCGGCCGCTAGGCGGCACTCCTGAACTTTTGCAGAGAAGAAAACATTAGTTTTAAGTCGTTCTTCTTTTTTTTGTGTGTGTGTGTACGTTTGGTGGTCTTTGTAAGTGTTGTGTGATGTCATTAAATATGTTTCGTTATAAAAATTGATATTATGTTTTACTTAAAAGTTGAATCCTTATTTTAAAAAAATCTTCATGATACAGTTTTAGAAAGGATACCTTATTCCAGATTTCTGTAGGTAATATTAATGCGGCTCTCTAGATGTCAAGAATCAAATTGTTGTTGGGAAAAGAAGTAAGTGGAATGATTTATTCCCTTTCAGAGGACGAATCCAACGAAACATATGAACTGTAAGAGTAGCAATTTGGGGGCAAGTGTCCCCTCTCTGTCCCCAAAACTTTTTCTTTTAAACATTTTTTTTTTTTTTTTTTTTTTGTCGGGACATTTTAACCGTTCCCTTTAAAGAAAAAAAAACAGTCTGCGTCTTAAAATATTATTTAAAAAAAAAACTATTCACTACCAGATTAGCTTAATTTAAACAAGATTATTTTTTAACCACTTCGTTTAAACAATTTTTCTCATTCCCAATAGATTGTGGTTTTAAATGCTTTCTAAGCATTAGGGTTTCTTTAAAATATTTATTTGTTTATATATATTTTTAAATGCAATACAAAGTATTTTATGCAAAAATGTTTTATTTGTTGAGTGCAAGTGAATAGTATTTTCCCTTTTCTTAATAATACTCTCACAGTTTTACATCAAGTTATATTAATTGTTATAATAGATTGTTTGCATCCTTTTTTATCTGGCTGTATTTTATATATGAAGTTCAATATTTGATAAGTTATCCTTCTAAATATTTATAATTCATCATTCTTGCGTATTTCAGCAAGTTTTTTTTTTCAGTTTATCTTAAAAGTTTAATAAGCTATAAGTTTTATAAAGAAGAGAGTTTTGTAAGATATAAATTGATGAAATAAAAAATAATCAAGTACCTTTTACAAAGTAGTATAAATACTTTTTACTAATTTCATGACAATTGGTAAACGACTGAAGTGTATAAGTCTAGGGTTCTGGCCTACCGCGCGGCAGTTTTCTCCAGGTATAACGTGAATTTGGGTTAGAACCCTTCAAAAAGTCCACCGCCCAAGGCATGCCTTAATTAAGCAGACAACCTTTGTGTAGATCTGCCTTGAGAGGAGGACTTTTCAAGGGTTTCTAACACATATTCAGGTTACATATACAGCAAACTGCCCTGCAATCTAGACAGTTACTGGAAGAAAAAGTATGCTGTAATTGTGTACACATTATACTTTGCAAAAGTGGGTAAAACGGGACAAAACTTGCCAAAAATTCGTTCAAGAAGGTAAAACAACAGTAAATAATATTTTGGGCAAATTATATATATATATATATATATATATACATATATACTCTCTTAATAATCAAGAGTGAAAAACCAGTGCTGAGGAGTGATATATCACCCTACCTTCGTGACAAAAATCAGCCAACCTCCATAGAGTGAGAAATCACTATTCTGAAGAGTGACATTTCTGACTCTGGACTAGGAGTGAGAATTCAAAAACCCACTCCGGGAAAGAGTGCCTCACTCTAAGGAAAGGGTGACAGCACGCCATCCCTTAAAGAGTGGAGCGCTCTGATCAAGAGTGAGCTATGACCCTTTTTAAGAGTGACCGCCACTTTTTATAGGGTGATTATTCGAGACCGTATCCAGGGGTCCGGACCCTCCCCCCTCCCAAAAAAATTGATTTTTGTTAATAAAATAATAATAATGACGTCTTTTTGTGAAAAATTTTGCCTTTTCCACGGTTTGGACCCTGCCTGAAATTTTTGTCTGGGTACGGCCCTGGATTTATTCCTTGCATATGCCTTGCTTCTGGCTATCACTATTTTGGGGAAATTAAAATAATTCCTTATATATATATATATATGAATGTATCTGGTAACAGCATTGATTATTATTATTTTTTAAATATTTGGCAAATATTAAAAGATATTTTCTATATAGCATCAATATTTATCCAATCTTGTGAATTCATTGAAAATAAAATCCAATATTATAAATTTAATATTTTGCCCATTTGAAGTCAAATTTTAATACTATTGAATCTTAAAGTATTTGAAATTTATCAATAATATTGAGTGTATATTAGAAATATTTCCAATATTATTAAGTACTAATTACTTTTAATTATTAAAATTTACATATATGTGAATACTTTGAGAGTAAAGACCACTTCCAGTATTGGTAAAAACTAGAGTTTAGCCCTGATATATGCTCAAAATGTTATTATTATTTGTAAAATTTTAATTAACATATGAAGTGTGTATTGATATATTAATTATATATTGAGAATATTTCTGAAGCAGTCTCGCTACCAATGAACTTTTAAATATTAACTCAATATTGTGAAAACATTGATATCAAAAACCAATAATATTACAAAGTAGTAAGTGAACACACTGAGAATAAACAGTTTCCAATATTGGTAAATAAAATTCCAATATTGGTAAAAATTAGCATTTAGGTTTGATAAATTCTCAAAATAACATTATACTTTCAGTATGACTATACTAATACCTTTTCCACTGAATTTAACATACAAAAAAATATATTCTTAATATAGGGTTGTATTGGAAATATTTTTGAAGTAGTCCTCAATTGATAAATTTTTTAATGTTAACTCAATATTGTTAAAAAAAATTGAAAACAAACATCAACTGTAACTTCGTCAAATGTATCAAATGTAACTTCGTACAAAGTAGCAAAGTTAATATTTGCCTCAGATATATTTAAAATGCATTTATAGTATTTGATATACATTGGAAATATATTCAATATGGATAAGTAATTACTTTAACATAACTTTATACCATTTTTAATTTTTTTGGTTAATATTTACTCAATATTACACTGGGAATAAAGCTAGTATTGGTAAAAAGTAGAAAGCTGATATTTAACCTTTATATTGTAAAAATTATAAAACTTTGCTGCTATTGAATTTAAATTAAATATATTTAAAATGTATCTGCAATATCGAGCGCCTTAAAAATATTCTTCATATCGTACAAGTAAATATTTTTGCCGCCTTTACCTCCCCCCCCCCCAAGTTTGTCCATAGGCAATCGTTAATACATCATAGCTGGATACAGTGGTGGCGCTAGACTTCCCCCGACGGGGGGTCATAACTCCCCGACGAGGGGGCACAAATATACATGTACATATGCTAAGTGACGTATCCAAGAGGGGGCTTTGACCCCTCTTTTATGACATTTTTGTCACCAAGTATGATATGGAAATTTGCAACTATCTGCACCACTTGAAAATATTTTACTTTAGAAAGTGATTTTTTCACAAATCATTTTCTAAACTAAAATATCCAGGATCCAGATAAGTTTAGAGGAGATGGAGGACAATATAATGTTTTGTTTTGTGAAATATTTCCAGGAATCGGATCGACAATCATAATCGGACACCCAGGCCCGGATATTTTCAAAAACCACTGCACAATCTTTCCTGGTAGATTATTATTTAAACTGACCCTAATTAACGTATCTCAAAATCCTTTTACATTACACAAATATTTCCCCAAGGCCTCAGCAAGCAAAAAATTTCGGTGGGTGAAGGGGATCTGTAGTGCTAAAATTAAATTAACTGATCTCTAGAATCAACGCAAGTAAACTGATAATGCATTTACTGAAATTTTGGAGGGGGGGGTCAAACCTACATGATCCTCCCCCCTGGTAACGGCCTTGCACGTTTCTGTAAAATCTCGAAAGCTACTTTTAAGAGTTCTTCAGTTTAATGCTTAAAATATTTCATATGAATGAAATTCTTTGAAAAAAATTCAGTGAAGAAAATTCTACGCATTTTCTTTCCCGCAGAAAAAATATCAGAAACAAAAGTTTTTTGTGCAAGAATATTGCTGTAAATTCACTGAAAATTTATTTTATAAATTAAGCATGACTAAATTTGCACGCTTTTACACAAATTGCAGTTATTTTTTATAAAATTAAGAGATATATGTAAATTTAATTACAGTTTAACTTCGATATCTCGAACATCGAAATTCTTGATATCTCATTAAATGTGTTTTCCCTTACAAATTGAATCCCACCCCACCAGTGGCATAGCGCTAGCGCTTTGAACTGGGAGACGGAAGGTGCCTGGTTCGACACTAGGTCGCGTCCGCCGACCTAACCTTTCGGAGTTTTCCGTGGTTTTTTCCCGAA
Source organism: Cheiracanthium punctorium (assembly GCA_038373885.1). Lineage (NCBI taxonomy): Eukaryota > Metazoa > Arthropoda > Arachnida > Araneae > Cheiracanthiidae > Cheiracanthium > Cheiracanthium punctorium. The sequence continues at coordinate 39,019 of JAWZYV010011957.1, forward strand.
ACTTTGCCTAAATACGGGTTAGGACCTCTTAGAAAGTCCCCCACGGCCTAGATCTCTAGCGTAGATAATTGGCCGTAATCTACATTTCCATTTACAAACTGATTCCCTTTAATTTCAACACGTTATCTCAAAAAGTCTAGTGTTTCTGGCCAACATGTTTTACTGTAAAAATATTAATCGAATTGTTAATTTATGTAATATTAATATTTTAAATCACAATAAAGTGAGAAATATGCAACTGAAATGTTTATATATATATATATATATATATATAGAGAGAGAGAGAGAGAGAGAAAAGAAAGAACCACTTTACAACAAAAATTTTCTTTTGAGAAAAATGATTTTGAAGGCGCGCAGTAAAGTGGCATACCGAAACTTTATCGCTTGTTTCTACAGCTTTAAAATGATTCTACTTCAATAATAATTCATGTGGTGATAGTACTTATTGAAAGCTAAAAGATGGCACCGTATCTCAATTTCGAAAAGAATTGTTGTGAAGTGTACCCCTGGAAGCTTCAGTTAATAATAATAAATTATACAAATCTCCGAAAGAGAACGTAAATATATGCGCTATTAAATTTTTTTATAAAGTCAAGTACTCATGAAGAAAATTAACCACTTTCTTTTAAAATCTAAAATAAAATAAAAAAAAAAATATCGTCAGAAAAATATAATCGGACAGCTTATAATTTGCCAAGACACACAAAAAAATATTTATTTTTAGCGAAACTAACCTTGATAAAAATTTACTTTTTTGTAATACTCCAAGATAGTTTTGAACGAGGTTTCCACAAATGTGATGAATAATTTTACAAAGCAAGCTCATTTACTAATAATTCATAGTGAAAGTGTCACTTTTAGAATTTCAACATTAACGAAAAAGAGTTTAATTAATAAGGCGAATAACAAACATAATATAAATCTGTTTAAAAGTTTTAGAGTTGAATTCTGATACATATAATTCTGTAACTCAAAAACCAGTTTAGAACACATACTGTTAGTTTATCTGGTGCCATCCATGGATTCAATAGCGATTTGTATAAAGATTCAAAATAAGGGAAGTTGCGGTGGCTTACGATACGTCACTGTATATAACATATAAATCTACACGCAAATATAAAACTTTTATTGTATTTATTTTCTTTACTTATTTTACAGGATAAAAGGGAAAATTTCGGAAGACGATATAGACGCTGTATACCATAATTTTATTTACTTTGCAGTAAAATAACTGAAATTTAAAATTCAGAAAAGTTAGTTATTTTTTCCACAACGATATAAAAATTAAATTGTCAGTCAAGATTAATCAGTTTCCTTTAACTTATATTCCGTTTTTAGATCTATCCACAGCCATCTTCATACTGGACTGGAGAGGGTCTATCAGAGGAGCTGCTTATTATTATTATTTAATTTTTAAAATTAACCTTTTTTTTTACCCCAAGCAAAATGTAATAAATTCTAATTCCCTTGCAGCTGTTAATCTTCTTGCTGTGCATAGCTATGAACTCTTAGCTAAAGAGGGCCGGTTAATCCAGTTAGATTTCTCTATATAGTGCAAATACTCACTCGTTGTATATGTATAAAGTATGTTACTAAATAAACAAACTATGCATTTGACTAATTCTTAAATTACAAAAAAATAAAAATAAAAACAAATCGTGCTGCTAAATTTTTATAAAATTAAAGATTAAATCGTGCATATTGTGTTCGATTGAATCTATTTATAAATAAAAAGTATATTTAGAATTTATTCAAATTTGCCATCTAAGAAACAGAAAAGTACTATTTTTTTTTATTCGGAAGAATTTAAAAGTTAAATTATCTAATTAACCACTTAGTTATAAAAATATCTTTTTACTTTCTCAACAGTTATAAGAGTTCAAGTAAGGATTACTGTAATAAAATAATTTTAAAGACATAGAATACTTTGCATAACACACTAACTTATAAATAAATAAAATACTACCGGTTTAAAATAGTTCCAATTAAAATGAAAATTTTTAGTTCAATCGTTTAAATATTCATAGGTTTATACATATTTTGAATGCCAGAGATGATTAACTGTAAAATAATTTTATAAATATTTTGTCATGTCAAATTATTACACAATTAAATATACATTTTAAAAAGTTTCTGTAGTAAACAAAATCCGAAATTTCTTATCGCCCGAGTCGTAAATCCCTTTTTAAAATATCAATTAAGACTTATAAATTTTGTAGCTCTATGAATAAAAGTAATACAATGGGAAATTTTATTTTACATTTATGACACAAAAGCTTTTGACTCGTGAATTAAAATACTGTTAATTTACATACAATTACATTAAATGTGTTTAATTTAAATTTGCATTAATGCAATTTGAAAGTTTATAAAGACATACCTTTCGTCCTCACTCCAATTACTAAATCGTATTTGATAAATATACCAAAAAAATCGAAATTGCAACGAAAGAATATATTTTTAAAATATATATCCTGTCATGTAATTTAGCGGGAATGACATATAATGGGGTGAACAACATGTTACTTACCAATGGTTTAAAAGCAAGAGCACATTTAAAAGTACTCAGTGTTTAAAAGACCAATTAGGAGAAAATTTAGTTTAATTCATAGAGTACTCAACTCAGACAGTTAATATAATTTAAAATACAATAATGCTGTACAACATTTCATAGAATCAGAATGTGAGGTCAAAAAGTTATGACTCTGGGTCAGCTGCTATGATTAAAAGTGCACTCCAAACCATTACGAGCATCCATGTCTAAGGACATTTAATGATATATATATGTATCATTAAAATGCTGTTAATAAATAAACTTTAAAGTAGTATTTTAAAATTTCTGAGACAGAACAAGTGACTCAGTTTTTTGGAATATGTGCCTTATTTTAAAATTATTTTTATTTTTAAATAACGCAGAATGTGGTCATTCAAAATTTGTGCTCAAACTAGTTTCAATTCTTTTTTATAAGGGGGTGAGGGGCAAGTGTAGTTTTAGAGCGAGGGCACAGGGGGCGCGAATTCCCCGAGAGGAAAATATTTACACTAGTAAAAATACGCTTCAAATAAAATTGCATGTTCATGCAATTCTGAATTGGTATTCAAGTTTTGTACCCTTCCTGTTAAATATTTCTGGATCCGCCCTTGGGCATAGTATATTTGTACAAATAAATAACAAAAAGCAAGTGCTTAGAATATATAATTCAATGCTTTAGAGAAATAAACTGACCATATTTTTAATAATAACATATATTAATTAAAACTTTTAAACACATTTAAAAAATATATATGAATGTAATTTACATATAACTTACTTGAAGTTTGTGGATCTGGTGAACTTGAAGGATTTACTTTCTCTAATTCCGTAGATAAACATACATTCGAAGAGCAAGAAGAAACATCCCAAGGATTCTTTCTCTTAATTCCATTTGGTAATTGAAAAGGCCCCAGTCGACCAGTCGATTTTGTTTATGAAGATCTGAATGCTTAGTTATCCTATTTTTTTTTTTTTTTTTTTACATAATCATTATCAAAAATATCACGACATAAAGCACACTGTACTTTATATCTTGTGCTTTTGGCACCACCGATGTTCTTTTTAGGATTTAGAAACATAAAGCCAAAAGTGAAATTAAACTCTTATAAACTTCAAAATGATATGCTATGCTGCCGAACAAGAAAAAAAATGCCCACTATTCTAAACTCTGTCTAACTCACTGGCACAATGCACAATAACAAGTGTTGGAAAAGTGATGTACTATGGGTTTGCGAAGAAAAAATAAAAATACACGGGATATTTTGACGAACCATTTCTTTTCATCATTCTGTCATTGAGGACCAAAAAAGTACAAAAACCGTTTTTCTGGAAAAATGAACATCCTTCATTTGCTTGTGTAAGCAAAGCCATACTTCCCTTCCCTCGAAATCTTTTATCTATCCGACTGGTCTAATTAACGGTCACTGTCTCCCCCATCCCGACCACACACACCCATATTGTACTTTTCTACGGTGTCGGCGACAAAATGCACAATCGTTTGAGCAATTAAAAGAGCCTCGAATAGAAAGAGGTCGCACATGTGGTCTCATAAATTTGTCGTTTGAAGAATAGACTGGCACTTTTGTTACCTTAAAATTGATGTCTTGCTGCAAATCCAGTTAAATGCCTCCTGAGAGTGGGATCACAGATTTCAAGTATACACTATTCGAATTTGAAGTCTCCCCCCTGCCGTCGTCAACACATCACAGTATTGGACGATGCAGGAAGTTGCTGTTTCTCGACATGAAAAGGATCGCAGAGATAAGAGATGAATGAAAACGGAAAGTACTTTTAGCCATTATTCAGAAGTTCTGAGGAATATACCCCCCCCCCTCTCCCAGAAATGTAAACATATCCGCTTCAATCTCCAATACTCATTCGCCTTTCATGTGTATTTAAAATTTACAAAATTAATTTTTTTAAATCGCAAAATCAAAATTAAAACTCAGCTAAAATATAAATTTCTTCTTATGAAAATTCCCCGACGAATTAAATGAATAGCCCCGATGGGGGGTCACAAGTTCCCCGACGGGGGGGCACGTGCCCCCCCGGACCCCCCATTGGAGCCACCCCTGGCTGGATATTGGGTATATCAATTAGAAGTCCAACATAAAATAGATTTCTCTATTACAAATTTGAGGTGTGATCTCTCTAATGAGTAAATAACATCTATAATATACAGGTATCTGTATATATGTAGCATAGTTATAATAATTAAACTTCCAGAAGATCTTAAAGATCCAGAATATCCCAAAAATGGCTATCTATTTCATATTCAAAATATCCAAAGATCAGAAATTGATACTTATTTCATATCCAGAACTTCTTAGATATCTATTTCTGGGCTATCTTGGATTATTGTCATGTTCAGAATGATCCATAACAGCTGGAAAATAAATTTTACGTAGCTCAATGGTACAAGTAATATCTGACCCCATGCATTTTTAGATTCTTGCTTTCATTCCAGTGAGTGAAATGTGGACTGTTGACACAAAACATACAGTATTTAAAATAACAGCCTATTCTGAAATTAAACAGAATAAGAAGGAGTACAGAGTTTCATTTTAATAATCAGATGATGGCATCACTAAAAGGTACCCCCAAGAGTTCCACATGGTTACTAAAACAAACCTCCATAACCTCTAGATCTATTTAGTTACAGAATTCGTTAACAGTTTATGTTTTGTTTGGTTAGTCAAAACGTAACAGGAATAGAAGTGAAAGTTTCAAAATGCTTGGAGGTGATCTGTATAGCCATTGAGCTATGTAAAATCCATCAGCAGGAGATTTATAAGAATTTTCTTTGTCTGCAGTACTATTACTTCATTTGAGGTAATCTGTGATCAAACAAGAATAGAAATAAGAGTTTCGGACATCCACATTACTCAACAGTGTGCAGAAATATTTGATATGTTCAATGTTACCTTTTCTCCTGCTGAAATAAAAAATCCCTGAAAGCTTATTTTTTACCTATGGTACATTTCAGAACAACTTTCACTTACAACAGTATTAACAAAACAATAAAAATAGTTCATGATAAGATATTTATATAAAATCAAAAGAATACTAATAATTTTGATTTTTAAATAGGTTTTATTTTAAGCATAATTTATTCAAACTTTCTTTTCAACTTTATTACAATTAATAAGTCTTTTTTTTTAATTTTAAATAAATAAGAAATGAACAGGATTGAATTGTTATCGAAAAGAAATTATTTGAAATTAAATTTCAGTCATTTATACGAACAAATACAAGAATTATGAAACACGAAAATAAGTTAAAAGAGCAATAGCTATCCTTTAATCGAAAACCAAAAAAAAAGAAAAAAAAATTAAATAAATAAACTAATTGTTGGGTAAATCAAAAATATAAATATATCTGCTGATAACCTCTGTTAATGTACGTATCATGTTTGGAAATTTAAGAGAATACCTATTTTTCTATTCTTTCCCCTCCCCCCAGAAAAAGGAATAAAATATTTCTAAAATGGAAACTACTTTATATTGATTGATTTCTTTTTTTGTGAAAAGGGGTAAAGAAATATTTTTGTGCAGGCCAATACATAAATAATATAAATCAAAACCAATTATTTCATAATTCCCCAACAATGCCCATTTTGTTGAATACACCCAACATTTTTGTCTTGTCCAAAAACCATTATTTAAGGTTTAGAGGCATGAGCAAGAATACAGGTTAGAATCCTTAAAAAGTTCACCACCCAAGTCAGCCCCCCCAAGAAGACACCCCTCTTGTAGACTTGCCATAACGCAAAGAAATAATTGAAGTTTAGAGCATGAGGGTGAACCATATTAACCTCCATAGATAATGTCTGGGTGAGGGGGGAGGGTGGTGATTCAAAGAGAAAGATTTTTTTTCACCTCTTAAAAAACCAAATTCCTCTTCTGAACATAATTTATACATACTTCAAAATAAAAGCCATTTCTTAATTTTTTAATATATATACACATTCATTTCTTTATTTATTTTTAAGTGTGATTTTATTTATTTCAATTTCACTTTTACAGCAAAATAGCTACAAATTACTTAATCTTTTAAAAACTTGAAAAAAAACTTGAAAAAAAAATTCTTTTAATATAGATTTTATGCAAGAATTATTATACTATTGAAAACAGATTTAGAACAATAAATGAAAGTAAAGCCAGAAAAACTCATTAGTATGTTAGAACAAAGTTCAATTAATACGAGGGCCAAAAAAAAAAGAAAGAAAAAACAGTTAATAAAAATATATAAGCAAAGTCTTAATAAAAACATGAGTAATGGAACTTCCAAGTCCAGAGTAGTCTTCAGCCTAGCAAATTTTAGTTTACGATGCGTTCTAAATAAAAAAAAATTTAAACTATTACAGAACTGCAGAAGTAAAAAATAGCCTACGAATTGAAAAAAGTGGAAGATATCTCTTATTGAGACTCATGCAGGTTTGAATGAATTATAAAAGCAATGGCAGTGAACACACAACAAATTATTACAAATTTGGTTTAATTGTATTACATTGTTACATTTATATAAAATACAATCACTGGATTCAATATGAGTACTTCAATACTATTTCACATTCAGGGATTCTTCTAACAGCATCTGGAAGATAAAAATTATGACTTCAACAAGTAATTACAGAATTAAAAGTTAAAACATAACTGCTATTCTATCCTAATAAAAAAAGGGTACCCTCCCCCCTCCCCATAATTTGAATAAGACTGAAGAAAGGCTCAAAATCAGAAAGAGTTGGCAGCTAGAATATACTAGAGCATAAACTAGATCTATGTTAAATACATACAAAATAAAATTAGTTAAAATTAGTTTTGTGTGTACATGGATTAGTGTCAAATTTAAATCTCCCAACTAAAGCACAGCTTAACACTTTCAACTAGGTGATGAATTTACAGAGGAATAAGTCAGCAGATCTTTTCATTTGATTCAGAAAACATTTTGCTTATAGTTTCACTAAAATCGGAGGATAACTTTATAATAAAAAGTCTGCAAATCTACATACATTTTGGAACACCTTTAGGAGCAGGTTAAATACAATTTTGGAACAGCGCAAAAGCATACCGAAAAATGGTAATAATAAATACTTTCTTATTACCATTTTTCATATTACCATATTTATGTATGGTAATAATAAATACTTTCAAGTAACATTTACATATACTGTAACCTTCTGAGTAAGAGAGGGAAGGGAAACAGGGTTCCTACTGTTAAAATTGTACAAATTATGAATAAATGAATAAAATAAAGATGTAGAATTTAAGCTGCCTTTTACATTTTAATTTTGCCACTGAACATAAAAGCAAATGGAAAAAAAAACTGCAATAAAACCTAAATATAGCAGCTCAAAAAAAAAAAATATTTTTTTACCTGCAAAAAATAAAAGAAAAAAAAACTTTAATTTTACAGATAAGAAATGCTTGTACTGTTTTATAAAATAATCTGTTCTCTATGTTCTATTAATATTAGAATATACTGATATGCAAAGTGATTGAGAGCACAACATACTTTATTAAAAGTAAGGAACACATTGTAGGATTTACTTCACAAAATTTTATTTTGTGAGGTAAATCCTCTGAGGTAACACAAAAAAGAATAATTGAGGACAGTATTGAAGCGAAAATCCCATATCAAAACAATTTGGAATAAAATTATCCCTGAATCACAGTAACCTGTGCGTAATAACAAACATCAAACTAATAGTGACAAAATAAATATTAAACACATAACTTACTATTGGTGAGTTAAATTTGCAAATTATTACAATCAATTAAAAAATAGAAAATATTCAGGACTTGTAATATATTTTAGGTACATCAAAAATTGAGTAAAAAATAAAGTGATAACTTTGCAATAAAAACTTTTCATGCACAGCAAGTAAAATATCATCAAATAACAACATTCTTAGCAAAGATCACATCTATATGTGGAAGATAAACAAAAGAAATAAATAATTAAACGGAAGTTTGAAAATACTTTTCATATCCAGTCTGGTAAATTACAAGGATTCAATGCTCAGAAGTGTAGCTAGAGGGGACATTTGTCCCAGGGCATAGGATCCAAAAGGCACCAATTTGTATATAAAACTTTTTCCAGCGCATTTTGGTAAACAGGAAGTGATGCAAATTTGTTCTCGGGCACTGAAAATTCTTGCTACACCTCTGAGTACTGACCCCAATTAATAACCTAGATCTTCTTGAAGTCAGTTAAAAACTAGACTAAAGATATTTTTGAGTAATATTCAAATATACATATGGCAACATGTGAACACTGACAAGGTTATTGCACTTTGTTAATACTGCAGGCTTAAAAAATCTGAATTTACTAAGGAAGTAAAGTTTACATTTACATATTGTATTAGTAAAATTAAAAAATAATATATTTCATCTGTTTTTACCACTAATGGTGGTACATGTAATATGGTGTCAAAACTGGTAGGCTAGTTTTCGATTTGGTTTGTACCAAAGTACAGATATGAGATTAACAAAAAAGGAAAAAAAGTCTGAAAGAATGTCCAAACAACTTTTGAGCAATTATACTTATGAATTTCAAGAGCAATAAATATTTTAATTTTTATTGATACTAAATCTATCTTACTTATATACAATTTTGCCTTACTGAAAAATCAGAAAATTTTTGAAAAAAATTAAAAAACTGAATTCTTTATAAACATTGAAAAAGGTCTGAATATTAAACTAAATTCTTAAATCTCATCTCTGAAAGTAGCATTTTACAGTTTACATTTTAAACAACAACAGCAGTGACAACATTAATAATAATAATAATAATAATAATAATAATAAAAGTTACAGGAGTTTCAAGGTTTTACTTACAACATATTTTTAAGAGGTAGTGAGGGTGCAGAGTAAAAAAATTAATCTGAAGGGACTAAAAATTGATTTTTATACTTTATTTCATTGTTACTTCATAAAATGTTGCAAATAAGACTTGATTTTGCAAGCAATTTATTAACTTGGTGTCAAATATGCAACTTGACATAAAAAATTTACATATAATAGAGATTAAATAAATGACAGAATATAGCATAACATAAAATGATATACTAAAGAGTTGCCTGGGTCAAACGCTTTAATAAAGAATACCACATTGAATTTTACTGTATAAATATTTATTGTTTTACTCATTGATGTAACTTTACCAAAAGTTATACTTTTTTTTCTTTTAAGAACAGCCCTAATAACTTTCTCAATTTACATGAAATTTATAAAATTTAATACATAGTCACTAACTGCCCCAAAGTAACATCACTTTAGGGAAAAAAAACTAAAAAAAAAGACATATAAATCAATTTGGAAAATAAGAAAAAAATAAACTAAACAAAAAAGTAAACATCTCAAAAAAAAAAAAAAAAAAAAGTTATTGACAATTATGAAATTATGCGATACAAGCTTTGAAAAAATTAGACCGCAGAGATCAAAAGTATGCAGACTTTGAACTAGTAATTAAGAACATTATTTAAAGAATAAATAAACAAATAAAACAAAAATATGAATACCACTTATAATGCCAATAGTTTCTTCTCTTTTACAGCATGCCACTGACAAAAATTCAATGGTTTTCCACAGGACCAGTTCAGAGTACTAGAAAATAAAAAGATAATAAAGTGATAAACAGCCAAAATCAATCAGTTTTTCTTGTAACATATTTTATTGATCACTTGGCTCTGCAAGCTTTAAAGACATGCTTTTCAAAAACTCGGTATAATTCAGAATGCTTCTTCATAGACAGCATGATGAACTTTTATAGAACAACAAAACTGCAGGTCTTATCCCATTTTTAGGGAGAAATTCACGAAAGTGGAAACTATATCTGATGGCTAATTCTCCCTCTATTTTGGACAATACAATATATTATAAATTTTTCTCTGAGTATTTCACTTCTATAAATTAACCATTTGTATTGCCATAAATACAGCTTGTGAAGAGAAATTCTGAATTTTCAAATTTCTGACATAGTTGAATTCTTTTAAAACCTGTTCAGAAATTGCATTATTTCTTGTAAAAAAAAAATAATAATAACTTGATTGAAACATTTTGTTTCTACTCAGTGAGACACTTAATGAAACACAATTTTTGTGAGAAATCTACTACCCATCTGATTCAGTGCTTAAGATATACATTCTTCTAAAATGGGATGCTTTGCAATGCAAATAATAATAATAATATAAAATTCACACAGACATGTGTATAAGGAACATTTATAACATATGATATGAATATAAAATTAACTCCCAAATTTAAAAATACACTGAAACAGTAAATAATTAAAAATAAATACATACTTATATCTAAAGACATCCAAAGTAGTATTCACCCTTATCAAAGGTTCTTGAAAAATCACCCAGTCATCGCTGTTATTAACTCTCCTATATTTCAAGAAAATGAGTATTCAGTACATAAAAAACATTCTAAAAGTTTCGTTTTCTAAAGCAACCAATTTATATGAATATTCATTTATTATCAATTTATATATATTTAACTAATGACCACCCAAGGTAGGAGTCTTCAGTTAAAATTTACATTTAAACATTATCACAAGAACAAATGATTCGGTGGTAGATCGAGGGGTAATGGGATGAGTGGCTATAGGGCTTCAGTCCCCCCCCCCCCCCAATCTCAAATCCAGGCAGCAATTACGACATAAAGTCGCTTGAGTCAGAAGTATGGGTCTAAATGGGGGCCCCCTTATATTTTGTTTCTTCACCGACTCTGACAATTGTCTTTCTGTATTTTCCACAGTATTTACCCGCTTGCCCATAATAATCAGGGAACAATCATATTACATTAAATTTTTCAGTAATATTTGACTTATTTATTAAGATATATTTTTCAGTAATATTTGACTTATTTATTAAGATATATTTTTCAGAAATTTGTATATGAATGCATTTAAAATTATTTCAGATTTTAAATGCAAAAATAATGTGTAACAGATAAACAGTGATAATTCGCAAGTAATAATATATTAAGATGCTAACATATCAAAAATATATACTTGTGCAATATATATGAGGAATATTTGAAATATACACCCAATATTGTGGATACATTTTAAATAAATTTAATTTAAATTCATTAAGATTGACAATATAATGGGTAAATATTAATTTGCTACAATTTACATTAGTATTTATTTCCAATTTAATGATAATATTGAATAATTAAGTATATGAACATGAAAAAATAAAAATACTATAAAAATTAATTACTTGTCAATATTAGGAATACATTAGAAATATTACCAATGTTTACCTAATATTGTGGATACATTTTAAATACATTTGGGCTAAATATTAACTTGCTGCTATGTAAAAATACTGGTTTGGGTTTTCAATGTTTTACAATCCTGTGAGGTGCTATTTGAAAGTTTATTGGTAATGGAACTACTTCAGAACTACTTCCAAAATATAGGCAATATTGCAGATACATTTCATTTAAATTCAGTAGAAAAAGGATTAAAATTATTTTGAATTTCTTAATTAAATTTTACCAATATCATAAATTTATTTACCCTTAATGATACCCAGTAGAAGACCCAAACTCTGAAATCCATGCTGTCTGCTTTCTCAACAATGTCAATAAATAATGAAATCTGTTCTGCTACCTGCAAGTTCAGAAAACCACAGAATAATATTAAATACTTGAAAAATATAACATTAATGATATGGGCACCCATAAGGGGGGGGGGCTCAAGGTAGGGAACTTGCTCCCCCCCTAGGAGAGGAGAGCAGGGGCAGGGACATACCCCAAAAAAAATTCTGGGAGGGTCCAAAAATTTCGGAGGGGGTCCAAACGATGAAAAAGGCAGAAATTTTCACAAAAAGACTTCACCATTATTGCTTTGTTAATAAAAACTGAAATTTCGGAGGTGTTACAGACCCCCACCCCCCTTCCTGGGTACGTCCTTGGCCAGAGGGTGACTGGTGGGGCTTCAGCCACCCTCGAAATAAGTAAACATAAGAAATGGAGAAAATTACATATTCGTGGGTAATTTTGAAAGTTCAGCTTGAAATTTTTAAGGTTTAGATACGTCCCTAAGCCAAACTCACTCCACCCCCCCCCCCCACTTAAGTATGTTTTTTCAATCTGCAAAGATATGTTCTGATTAAATGAATTTAAAATGAAATATGCTAGATAAATTTTAAGTTTATGAACATTTCCTATGCAATATGTGAAATAACCTTTATTAAAAATGAAGTCTTAAAAAAATGCAACTCAAAGCATGGCTTTTTCCATAACATTACAGAAATAATTCAGCAATCAAAATTAATTGAATGTCAACAATATTATTTGAATTGTCTTAGACTGAACAAGTGTAAAGTAAGCTTTATTTAAGGGGAATAGATGAAGTGAATATTATCAAATACAATGAAGAACCGTTCTGATTATACCATCTTTAAAATAAAACAAACTACATTAAAATCGGCTCATCCATTTGGGATCTATTTTGCCACACACACATCCAACTTTTAGAAAAAAAAAAACAGGCATTTAGTATCTTAGAATGAAAATTTAATAAACTAAATTCATATTCTGAAAAAATTTAAGGACCCTTTAAAATGGGGTGTCTGGGGCATGTGCCCTCCTTGCTCCTGTGATAATCATGGTCTTATCATCACAGGATTTTCAGTAGTATTTGACTTAATTATTAAAATATATTTTTCAGCAATTTGTACATAAATGCACCTAAAATTATTTATCAGATTTTAAATTTTGAAATAATGTACAGTAGATAAACAGTCTTAATTCACCATTACTGTGATATTAAGATGCTGACACATTAAAAATATTTGTTAGTACAATATGAGGGAAATTTATAATATACACACAATACTGTGTGGATACATTTTAAATATATTTAATTTAATTCATTAACATGGACAATATAATGGATAAATGTTGCTAATTTTTACCAATATTAGTTTTTATTTCCAATATAATAACAATGTGAAGGATTGAGTATATTAGCATTAGAAAAATAATAAAATGGTATAAAAATGTTTTTAAAAATTACTTGTCAATATTAAGAATACATTATAAATATTTCGAATTTTTACTTAATATTGTGAACACATTGTAAAGATATTTGGGCTAACTACTAACTTGCTACTATTAAAAACTTTATCAGTAATGGAATTACTTCAGAAACATTTCCAGTATATAGCCAATATTGTGGATATATTTCATATGTTAATTAAATTCAATAGAAAAAAATTAGCATTATTTTGAATTGGTATCTAGGCTAAAAGGTAAGTTTTACCAATTTGAGAATTTTATTTACCAATATTGATACACAACAGAAGACATAAAATCTACCATACCAAAATCTGCAAGGCTCTAAAATTAATACTGTATTACTAAATTTAATATTGTAACACTTACCTTTATTACCAGTAATATTAAACTTATCCGTTACTATACTATTGAATTATCCTTAAACAGTATACAAACTTTTCAATTCCAAAAATCTCGCATTTAACACCAAAAACAATAACTTTTTTTCCGCGTTGAATCAGTTTACCAGCACATCCCTTGTGTTTTTCGTACTACTAATGAAAGCTCACACATTCTGAATCACCTGCTACTTTCAGCTGGTTTCCCTGATTTAAAAGTGGACTTTCCTGAGGCCATCTGGGGTGTTCGATCGTAAATTATCCACTTTACCATATGAGAGAGAGGTTTGTGTATGTGTAAAAAGTGGAGAGGGAAATATTACACCACAACAACAGAGCGGTTATTTTGATCTAACAACGTATATATGTATATTCTAAGCGTGAATCTGTGCTAGAATGTGCAATAAGATAAAATGATGCACATAGACATATTGAAATTTAATCACAAAATATTTTTTTCCCACGTTTATAATTTATTTCAATATAAATTGCATACAATATATAATTGATCATTATTTTCTGATTTTGATTTAAAATTTTGTTTATACTATTTGCAACAGGCGCGTATCCTTCCTAAAAATCTGACCCTTTACTTAGTTTAAAATTTGATACTGAGGCTACAGTTGAAACAGCTTGCTTACAATTTGATACACAGGTTAGAGCCCTCTCCACCCCCGAAATAAAATCCTGACTGCACCACCGATTTACAAACACGCATCAAAACATGCTCAAATATTATATACAGAAACAAAAAACGAATGCAAGATTTCAGCTATATAAGCATAAATAACATACTACGATCAAGTATAGAGACGGATCCAAAGATCAATTTCTCGGAAGGGTATAAAATTAAAAGAAGCAGGCTTGTTTAAGTCTTAAAAACAAAATGTATAGTAAAGCAAAATGTTAACCCTAACCAAAGCAATGTCTGTCGGAAGAGCTGGAGTCCTAATGGATCCGACACTGAATCAATGTATCTTATATGTTGTGAATTATCAAATTTTAAATAACATTTACAATAAGTGAAAAGTTATAAGGTTTTACTTACTTGTGTTAGCTAAAAGTATTCCATTACTTGTATGCAGTTGGTACTTCGCAACTGCAGTCCAATTCCAATATAGCGTCGTTTGGGTGTGGAAGCAACGCACTCACTCCTGCTGAAGTGAACGCATCATGGGAAATGTGGTGACTCTCTCGCTAGAGTGAGCAGATAGCGCCTTCACCCTTACTCTAAGAGTGACATTGTCTCACTCTTGCAGTTAGGGTGACAGAATCCTATCGATGAAGAGTCATAATGCAGTTTTCTCACTCTTATCTCACTCTATCTGGGATCATTTGCCGGTGACTTTTTGTAAGAGTGACAATGTCACTCTAAATTTTTAAGAGAGTATATATATGTACAAGTTCACACCCCCAAACATGAATTAAAACAAATATTTTATGTATAAGTGTTCCCCAGAAATTATTTAGTTTTGTAAAGTTAATAATAATAGTAATAATAATTTTTAAAAATTCCCCTAAACTAATACGGAGCAGAGCCCTTAAAAGAAATAACATAGGCGAAATGGACTGCGATATCTAAATGACATAATTTTGGAAAATTTTGCCCAACTATTATTTAGAATTGCTTACCTTCTCTAAGCGGTTAAATAAAGATTAGTATTATTGTTTTTACTTTTTTGAACGCGTGAAGTCGGCATTGACAAGCACGAATTAATATATAAAACTTGGCACAAGTTTTATCAAATTTTGCCCCGTTTTACCCATTTTTGCAAAGGTATATACTTACTTTATGTAAAACTTACTGTGAATTAATTCATAAAGGGTTACTTCAATCAAAGTCTTATTTAGAAACATCTGAAATATATTATGATTTTGGTTCTCAATTAATTTAGGTAAAAACGAAGAAAATTAAGACAGTTTTTTTGTAAATGAAAAATTCTATATGGGA
Source organism: Cheiracanthium punctorium (assembly GCA_038373885.1). Classification (NCBI taxonomy): domain Eukaryota; kingdom Metazoa; phylum Arthropoda; class Arachnida; order Araneae; family Cheiracanthiidae; genus Cheiracanthium; species Cheiracanthium punctorium. Next base: position 54,922 of record JAWZYV010011957.1, read on the forward strand.
TTTGATACAGTAAAATCCGCACAGTTCTCCCGTTCAATCCGATGTACGCCTGCCTCTGTTTCGTGTGTGGGTGAAAATGGCGCTCATCCCCCTCTGCTTGTTATTTCAAACAGGGGCGAAAGAGAAACTCTCTTTCTTCTTTAACCGTTTTTAGACAGGGGCTCAACCTGGACAAAAGGAAGTGCATTTTTTACAGGACCCCTGTTTCGCACCCACTTTTCCTGACCAGATGCGTAATCAATCACTTAGTTCTTTCCCCTAAATTTATACCAAAGCGGCCTAAACCTTTTTCCTCATCCGTGAAAGTTCTGCAGGGGGGGGGGGTTCTTTGTTCTGCGCCCTTTAGACCGCTGCGCCCTAGGCCGTGGCCTAGGTTGGCCTTATGGGAAATCCGGCCCTGGGCCTTCCCTCGGTTCTGTCAGTCCTCTCCCAGACAGCACATAAGCTTAAATCAAGCTTGACATTTCTTTGAATTTGACGAATTAATACAAGCTTGACAGTTCAACTCATTTTAAGCTGGCAGCAAGCTTGCAGGAGTCAAGTTGAATTGTCAAGCTCAAATACAGCTTGATTTAAGCTTGAAAATTGATACTCGGTTGATTTTTCCTTTTTAAAGCGAGCGTTGATGGCGCCATCTGTGAAAGAGAATGGACATTAATTGTCTTAGTGTTTCTCAAATTTGCTCAATAAAGAAAAGTTCGTAAAAGTTGTGTTTTATTTTATTATAACACGAGGGGAGTTTTAGTTTTATTTACATCTAATTAGCATTAGTAATTCCATTAACTAATTAATTAGTCCTAAAAATAAATTTTAATATAATTAACACAATTTAGTTAGTTAATATACTTCACTTTATGGGTGGTAGAATGAGGCGTAATCTGGCTTCCACAAAATAATGAATCAGTCATAAATGTACTTGACCATAGAATTAAAAAAAAAAGATTCTATATTTCCAAATATGGAAATTCTTCAAAATAAAATACAATTATACTACGAAATGGATTTCAAAATCAGTCATTTGTCTCGATTTTGGCCAGCAGTATTGCTCAACGATGAGTGTTGCGATATTAAAAGTTTTAAAACGTGTCCTGCTTTTAAGTTTATATTATGCTTATTTCTCTATTAGTAGAGTCTATAAATCACACATAACATTATTTAAATTTTGATTCATCCCATGGAGAAATAAAAGAAACTTATCAGCATCGCCCATACTTATCGATCTGGTCTGACAACAGTCACTTCAAACTTAGTTGCCCGATGCATAATAGCCGAACGGTTAGCACGCGGGCCTTCCAGCCTAAAGTTCCCGGGATCGAACCCAGCCGCCGACGTTTGATGGAACAGATTAAAATAACTTAAAATTTCAGCATAGAGGGGAAAATGCGCAGAAAAATAAAGTATGTGGGGGTGCGTTCGTCAGCGGGCGCCCTGTGTATTTAGAAAAAAAAAATTTAAGGAAAATTTTTTAAGCTTGAAATTAAGCTTGCTATGTCAAGCTTAATGCAAGCTGGGCAAGTGTAAACTTTTTTTTTTTTTTTTCCAATGGGCAGGCACTGGCCACAAGCCTTTGCCATCAACGGCCCTAGTTACTGTCCATTTTATTATGGGAGCACCCAGTGGGCGGACAGCACTACCCCCTATGAAGGGACGGACAAGTTAACATCCATGCCCAAGCCGGGATTCGAACCCGGACCCAAGGCGTGATAGAATGGTTCTCTAGCCACTACACCACCTGGGCGGCAGGGCAAGTGTAAACTAGAAAACTTGATTCAAGCTTGCATTAAGCTTACACGCTTGAAATTTTCAAGCTTAATTCAAGTTTATTGACTTGATAAATCAAGCTTGTTGCAAGTTTGCTGTGCTGTCTGGGCTTGTTCACGACACAGTTGTTAATTTGTCTTCGCATGTTTTAACTGTTTCTCAGAGAGATGCTCTTAGTTTAGGTTTGAATTTTTTTCGTGTTAGTAACGTTTCGGTTTCCAAACTTATTGCTCCTACGGAAAACTCCTTTAAAAATAGTAAACTCTCTTCTAACCAACTTGATACTTTGCGATATCTTATTGCTAATACTATCTCTTCAAATAATATGCATGCCAAATCTAACCTTTCTAGTTCTCAAAAAACTGCTCTCAAAGAACTTATTTCTAACCCTATAATTTACTCATTACTAAAGCTGATGAAGGCGGCCAGACTGTCTTATTTGATAAATCTTCTTATGTTGATAGTATTAATAACATGCTAACCACTGGTCCATACACTAAATTAAATTCTGATCCTACTATAACAGTCTCCCTTTCTGAAATTAAACACACTGTGAAGTCCTCTGTAATCTTAAATGCTCAAACTAAACGTTTTGGTATTCCTTCTATTGCTAACTGTGCTCGTTTCTATGTCCTTCCTAAAATTCATAAACCTTCTCTAGCCTTTCGCCCTATTGTTTCTAACATTGGTACTGCTTCTTACAACCTTGCACGTTTCCTCTCTCATACTCTTTCACCTTTGACTGCTAGTAATACCCACACTCTTAAAAACTCTTATGATTTTGTTAACGAAGTTAAACTTCTTTCTCCTACTAATTGTAAAATGCTTTCTCTTGATGTTAAATCTTTATTTACTAATATTCCTGTCCAAGGTGCGATTGACTGTTTGGAAAAGCGTTAACGCGAGTTTCATTATTCTTCTATTAAGGAGTTTATAGCTTTAGTAAGCGTTTGTATTAAACAAACTGCTTTCATTTTTAATGGTTTTTTCTATAAACAAACCGAGGGTCTTGCAATGGGTAATTCTCTCTCACCTCTCTTATGTGATATTTATATGCATTATTTTGAAGAGAATCTCTTCAAGGTCTTTAATTTTCCGTGCTGGGTCAGATATGTTGACGATACTTTCGTTCTAGTGGATTCCAATTGTGATATTTCTAATTTACTTTTGATTGTTAATTCTGTTGATCCGTGTATCCAATTTACTCTAGAAGAGGAGTGCAACAATTCTTTACTTTTTTTGGATGTTTTTGTTTCTAGGAATTCTGACGGTTTCTCTACTTCTGCTTTCCGCAAACCCTTTTCTATATCTTTACCTCCTCATGCCCTATGTAATGATCCTTACCAGCAAAAACTTTCTGCTTTTTACACTTATGTGTTTCGTGCTATCAAAATTTGCTCTGATTCTTCATCTTTTAATCATGATATCAGTTACTTAAAATCCTTAACTGTTTCTCGTGGTTTTAGCCCCTCTATTATTGATAAAGCTGTTTCTAAATTTAATAAGCCTAATACTTCTACTAATACTATTAATTTTCACAACGAATTAATTGTACTACCTTTCTTTTCACCTTTATTCTACAAAATTTCTAAACTTCTCAAAAATTTCGGTTTCAAAGTCATTTTTAAGCCTGTTAATAAAATTAAATTTTCTTCCCTTAAAGATCCTATTCCTATTCAGAACCGTTAGGTTGTTTATTATATTCCTTGCGGATCTTGTGATTTGGGTTATATTGGTCAGACCAGAAGAGCTCTCAAATTTAGGCTCAAAGAGCATGAGAGATACGTTTCTAAGCACGAACTTTCCATATCTTCTATTGCCTCCCATTGTTGGAATTCCAATCATCGTTTTCAGTTTTCTAAGGCTAAGATTTTGTGCACTCCTCATTCTTTGTCCCATCTTGATTTTTTGGAAGGTTTTTCCATTACCCAGCACTTAGAACGTCTTGTGAACGATGGTCCTTTCGTTCATTCTGCTTGGAAGCTGCTGTTGTAAGGTTTTATTCACTTTCTTCCTCTACTCCCCTTTTTTCTTTCGTTCCCTTTCCCCCCCTATTCTTTTATTTCGTTTGCCCCCCCCCCCTTTTTTGTTTGTTTGTTTGGTTTTAAGTGTGTGTATGTGTGATCCTGTCCTACCTTTTCGTGTTTATTTATATTTTTAAAAAAATTACATGTATAGTGTGCTGTCCTCAGGGGCGGATCCAGAGAAACCATCTGGGGGGGGGACTCCGTTTTTCATTAGGATGATACATTGATTTTCCAATACTTTTTCTCCCAATGTATAATTAGACAGGGTATATCACAACTAAATAAGTATGTTGTCTTCTAGAACCGTCGCAAGAAAACTCTGAAGGTGGGGGGGGGGGCAGAGCTATCGTGCGCCCTATACCGATCAAGTGAAGGCCGATGCTCATAAGCCACGTGTTTTATGCGTTTCAATGGATGACGAGACTGATACGGGAAAGAAATGCTCTCTCCATTGTATGGGGGGGATAGAGTTTTCAGTTTAACACATTAATCTTTTGTTGGTAGATCCCGACTGGTCAAAGTCGTAAATTTCGCCTTAACCATTTTAGTGACGACAAGACGTGGCTAATCAGCAACGACCTTCATTCATGTTGTTGTTCGCGGGCCCTACCCATTAACATTTTAGTGTGTACAGAGTATAATTTCTGAATGCATTTTTTAACCCATTTCACAGCCACCGTGCAATATACAGTGTTCACAGCATACATTTGCGCATTTTAGGATGGCATTAAGTTTTCCAGATTAAGTAATTCCCATCCTTTCTGTGAGGACTGTAGAAAGCCGACGTCAATTGCTATTTACAACTAATTACCATTATTACCTGCTATTTACAATTTGAGCTTTCTTTTTAAAACCAGACCACCTATACATTGCCAGGCACTCGCTTTGTCTGATATCTTAGAATGTGTTTTACTTTTATAATGAGGATTTGTACCCATACGTCTGGGTGGTGTGGACAACTTATGAGAGCAGTTGAAAGAATGAAAGCTGTACAAATTGCGGAGGGTTGAATTGTTCGTCTATGCTTCAGCATCATTTAAGGCCGATGCTGATTGCCGCTGCGTCTAACGTGACTGCAGTGAGTAAGAGGGCATTCTCGTCGCGAATTTTAGGACTTTTTAATGGTAATTCGGGGTTTACCGGTAAAAGATTTCTGCACTAAACCGCAAACTCCGTCCTCTATAAAATGGAGAGAGCGACGGAAGATTTTCTCCCCGTATCAGTGTGCCGTCATCCATTCAAATACGGTGGAAACTGCTAACCTTGGTCAAGAGATCGTCTGTCTGTAGTGACAACTTTAATGCAATTTAATTTACAACCATCACACTTTACCACCTTTGTAAGGTGACCAGTTTTGTTCTTCCCAAGGGTAGTCCCATTAGACAGGTTCCACTGTACAAATAAAACTGGGAACTTTGCTCCAGCCATGTGGCGATAGCGAGTCAATAAAATTTGCCCCTTCTTCTGTTTAAAAATAAAAGCTCTATCATTTTTGTAAATAGAGAAATTATGTTTAGTCCACAAGGATTCAATAAGTATTGGTGTAAATATTCTTGGTATATGTATATATATAGTTGGCTCTCTGTTTAACGACTTTCAAGGAACCGTGAAAATGTGAAAAATCGTGCTTAAATAGAGATATTCCATAAACAGAATTTGTAAAAGAATAACATTTCCCTTTATACTTTGGAAGGTGCCTGGTTCAAAACCAGTTCGCGTCCGCCGACCTAACTGTTCGGAGTTTTCCGTGCTTTCCTCCGAAACTTAGAGTAAATAAGGGTTCGGAAAGACCTCCACGGAGTGCACCCCACCTATCGGCTTAGATTCCAGGTGCAGGTAATTGGCTGTAATCCTGCGGACCAACACCAACCCTTTACACTTTACATTCTTAGGACTGTGAATATTTTTCTTGATATATTGGCGTGTTTAAAGATGTTACTTTTTTTCTTATCATTATATTGTTTTATTATCCACAAAAAATTATTTTAAGTTACCTTAAAAAAAAAGGTAGCAAGAACAAGCAATACGATAAAATTAGGTTTCAAGAAAATCAAAATGAGTCAGTTGTTTCATTTTTCGCCTTCCTGTTATTCTTTCTTCCAGATTTTTTCAAATGTGACATGCGTCAGCTTCCATTTTATGAATTTTTCTAGCTAACCAGCTGAAGCCTGAAAATTTTGCATTCCAAATTTTTCTGCCAGAATAACAGAACTGCAGTAATTGGTTGATTTTATTTTATTTTGGTAATACGAACAATTATCTACATGAGGGATCTAGGCCGAGTACGGGGTGCCCTACATGGGGGTTTTTCTAAGGGGTCTTAATCCGTATTTATGAAAAATTTTGGAGAAAATTGCGTAAGACTCCGAACGGCTAGATTGACGGACGCGACCTGAGTTTGAACCAGGCACTTTTCTTCTCCCAGTTCCAAGCGCTATGCGCTCAGCCACTCGTCGGGCCTCCAGAAATTGGAGTTATGTGTTATGTGGCAATACTAGAGGCATCCTATACTAGAAGCATCTGCATTCTGGGCCGGTTACCTTGGTCGGAGAATTTTTTTTTCAGAGGTTCTAACACGTATTCACGTTAAATCTTGAGAAACCATCTGGAAAAACTCCAGATAGTTAGATCGACAGGCCCGCGGTATACCCAAACGCGGGACCTTCACACTTCCGCCGCCTATCATGTCGAGTGTCTTATCCACTCGGCCATGGTGGGGCCCAAAAATTAGAATGTTGGATGTTCTTGCTTCATGCAGCCATTTGCTTGCAGAAGTGCCTTGGCAAACTCTTCCATTCGGCCACATTGACTTTTAGGCCGTTTGGATTTGGATCCCGAACGAAATTTTTGTGCTGCTTCAAAAATTTCCTCTTTGCTTCTAAAATACCTTCCAGAATATACTCAGGTAGTTGAGACTGTCTTGCGAATTGCACTTTTGACATTTCCCGACACATTTTTCCCACTCTTAAAAAATTTTTCTCCTGTTCCTGTAGCGTAAGATGAAAAAATCGTTGTTAAACAGAAACGACGTCGTCTTTGATTGTGATTGTGTATGATTATGGCAATGTTACACTATGGCGATCTGCGAAAGGGGAGGTGCCTTGGTAGGAGGACTTTCTAAGGGGTTCTAACGCGTATTCACGTTACATCTGGAGAAAACTTACCAAAACTCCAGACCGTTAGATCGACAGCCGCGCAATGGGCCCCGAACCCGTCACCTTCACACTTCGGTAATCTGCCATTTTCAGTGGCATAACCACTGTGCCATGGTAAGGCAACGTCATCTTTGAATAGAAATTTTTTACGTTTGAGTTGCTGGGACTCTGAAATATCGTCTTTGGAAAGAGATCGCCGTTAAACAGACAGTCAACTGTATATACAGTACTACTTTTTAAAATTTCTGTTCATGTGAAAATTTACAATTTTTTTAAACTTCCCTAATCCATTGTGTATTTCTAGCTCTGGGGGGGGGCTCGAGCCCCCAGAGCCCCCCCCCCGTGGATCCGCCACTGGCTGTCCTGTTCGTGGTTTTTATATTATAAAAAAAGTTGTGTTTTTATGTTATCTTTGTTTTTTGTTTGTTCTGTTTTCTATTATTTCTCTTTATTTGTGTGTGTTTGTATGCGTGTGTTATTTATTATTATTATTATTATTATATTTTTATTCTTATTTATTTTTGTATTTTTGTGCTTCTTTCCTTTCTTTTTTATCCTTCCCCCCCTTTCCCCCCCTCTCCGTGGTTTTGTTCGGCTTTTCTTTGCCCCTTGTGGCAACATGCTTGCTTGTTTATCTCTTGTGAACAGGTTAAAGCCAACAAGAAACTAAAATATTGTGATCTATGAGTATTTCGTGAGCCCTGTAGAGGTATCAACTCTACGTCCACCCATGCCGATGGACAGAATACACTCATAAACCTCAATAATAAATACCAATTTTGTTTTGCTTGAAATGATGAACGCTTCTAAAATGCTCTCTAAACATTCTCTGCCCATAAGCTGCAATGCATTAGAATTATTTTGTGTGCTCCTGTAAAAGAACTATAAATGGTACCTACATCCTTTTCAATAGGGTACATGGTATGGTAATTTTCATTATCTCTCTATTCTAAAAAAAAGTAAAGGCAGCTGACGCTGTCAATAGCTTGTGGACCTATCTCCTCCTAAACCGTGGGGATTTGAGTTTCGACTAAGGTGCCCACAGATTCGAAAAATTCCGAGGAACCTGCTAAGCTGACTTAAATTTCGAAAATCGAATTATTTTAGAAGATATTGTTGCGGAACTACTCTTCTTGTTTCCGGGGTTCGTCGTTCTAAAGTCCAGTTGGTGTAGAACGTGCTGGTAAAAAGTCCACTGGTCAGGATGGAATATAACTTTATTGCTTCTAGAACTTCGTGGAACAATCAGCTGTACAAAATTCACAAGCACAATTAAACAGTAATGTGCTTTTAACAGTTCTCTTAGATCAGAAGCTCTCACAAATGCTGTATTTTTCACACAAAATAAGTCACTTTTACAGGCAAAAATTCAGTGAAAATATTCAAGAGATATCGTAAACAATCCCTTAAGACACAGCAATGAAGAATTTACACACAGCACTTTGAAAACATCTTCGTAAAGCAAGCTAAACACGGCTTCTGTAGCACTATCAATTCACAAAGCAAGCGTACTCTCACTGACAGCTCTTCAAACATTGAGTGTTCAACTCGCACTGAACTGTCGGGGCAGCGCGCTGGTGGAATTTATAGAGGAGGCAGAAGCTGCGAGGAGTTTCTAGAAAAGTATATTCCTCGAAGATTCCAGATAAAGCGGGACTTCTGATTACGTCATAGAAGAGAAATGTTAGGTTATTATGCGTTTTTAATGCAGGAAAAACAACTTCCAGGCCCCATTGGGAAAATCGCGCCAAATGACCAAAAAGTCGCCAAGCTTGGCGACTTTTGGCGAAATATCGCCAAATTTGGCGCCAAAAATAAGTCCCCCAAATTTGAAGAGATCGGAGCCCCAGGACTAATATTTCTCGAGATTTCTAGAAGCCCCATAGAAAAACATATGGGAAAGCGAAACCTCCGTATCTCCGGTTCTAATTGGCCGATTTTGATGCAACAAAAAGCAAAATTTATCTATCTGAAGCGTAGAATATGAATTTTAAACCATTTTAAGCCTCAGAGCAGCGAGTTGCCCCGAAAATTCGTAACACTGCCCCCTTCCCAAGGACTGCACGTCCCGGGCAGTACAATCCCCAGTTAGGAGGTCACACAAATATATACAGTGTCTAACCTTTAACCAAATGTTAACAACATACACTGCTGGCCACCCAAATTGCAACACCAAGAAAAACAAGAGATATCACAACAAAATTTATTGTGTAGATAACATGTTGACCAAGTAACAAATGATTAAATTTACAGCATTCTATGAAGCGTGGTTCCTGCCAAAATCAGTACCCAGAGTAGCCGCCGTTGTTGGAGATCACAGCTGCCACACGCCTCGGCATTGATTCAAAGAGACTTTGAATGTGTTCTTGGGGTACAGCAGACCAAGCAGCTTCCACACGTTGCCAAAGTTGATCTGGTGTGACAGCTGGGGATGAACTCTGGGTCAGTCGTTGAGCAACCATGGACCACATGTTTTCTATCGGCGAAAGATCCGGAGAGCGCGCCGGCCAGGGAAGCAATTCAATCTGGTGATTGACGAAGAACCCTTGGACAATGCGTGCCACGTGTGGCCGTGCATTATCCTGCTGAAATATGGCTGTTGGCAAGCCCTGAAGGTAAGAAAGGACAACTGGCTCCAACACCTCGGAGATGTAGCGCTGGCTGGTTAAAGTACCGGCAATGCGTACTAGAGGAGTGCGAGAGAGATATCCGATACCGCCCCATACCATAATACCCGGTGCAGGACCAGTGTGACGGTGCATAATGCAGCTGTTCAGCATCCTCTCTCCACGGTGTCTCCAGACTCGAATCCGACCGTCGTGGTGTTGCATACAGAAGCGTGACTCGTCAGTAAAGAGAATTTCATTCCATTCTGTCGTCCACATCCTTCTTTCATCGCACCATTGGCGGCGGAGACGTCTGTGGTTCCGCGTCAGAGGTAGACAAAGCAACGGACGTCTTGCGGACAGACCATTCTGCTGTAAACGACGTCGAATGGTACGCGCAGACACTGGATGATGCGTTACAGACTGAATCTGCTGTGATATGGTTCGTGATGTGACTGAGCGGTCCGTCACTGCCATGCGTACAATCTGCCTGTCATCACGTGACGTGGTGCACTGAGGTCGATGCGGTCGAACACGTCTGTCCGTCGTACCCTCCTGCACCCAACGATCACATATCCGCATCACAGTTGTTTGGTTTCGTCCAATACGACGACCGATTTCCCTGAAAGATAACCCACAATCTCGGTATGCCACTATCCTTCCTCTGTCAAACTCGGATACTTGATCAAAAGATGATCGTTGTTTCCTACGAGGCATAATTTATCGTTTTTTTTTGAAAAAAAAGCAAGAAAAACACAATTGCTGTACTTGAAACCGTCGAAATCTCCAAGCCTTAAATAGCGCTTTGAGGTGGCGCCACAGGCGCGCTTGATGTGCGTCTGCGCTGAAATTCTAATCATTTGCATATCTCACCTCAGCTAATGCATGTTGTAAATTTCATATTATTTGCATGCTTCCTTCAGGGTGTTGCATTTACGATGGCCAGCAGTGTAATTTAAGCAAATAATCAATAAACACAGTAAGCAAATACACTCTCATAAATAAATAATAGACATAATAAACAATTACACTAATAAGTAATAAATGTAATAAACAAATACACATTAATAAAAAAACCCAATATATTACAAATATGTACACTAAACATGGTGTAAGTAGTGAGTGAGAGTTGAAGAAAGAGGAAGAGAAGAGAAAGACAGGAAAGAAATGAGAGCTGAAAGAAAGGAGGAATTACGCCATAGTGACCATGGTCTGATATTAAAATAACTAATTACAACCGCGGTAGATGGCTAGCCGATCGTAATATACTACTCTTGGCTTCGAGTTTGGTGACTTACGAATCCGTACGATGACGTCATTCAGCCGGTTTAGGACTGTGTAAGGACCGTGCCACGGCGATTGCAGCTTGGGAGACAGGCCTTTCCGTCGAGTAGGATTCCATAGCCAAACTTTGTCACCTACGTTGAAGTCATGTCCTGTAGCTTTCGCGTCGTAGCGATTCTTCATCCTCTCCGTGTTCAGGTTGATCCGCTCCCGAGCAAAATGATGCACGTCTTCAAACCGTGCCCGAAGATTTTCCACGTACTCTTCTGGCGATGAAGGCGCATCTGGAGGGCGGCCGAACACTAGATCAGTGGGAAGACGAAGATCTCTTCCGAACAGCATCTGGGAAGGTGTGAAGCCGGTAGTCTCGTGGACGGCACTCCTATAGGCCAGCAGGAAGAGGGGGAGTTTCTTGTCCCAGTCCTCTTGATTCCTAGATACCAGGAGCGAGAGGTTGTTCAAAATTGTGCGATTGAACCTCTCCACCATAAAGTCGGATTGTGGGTGTAAAGGCGTAGTCTGGGTTTTGTCTATTCCGAGAAGGTGACATAGTCCTTTAAAAACTGTAGCGGTAAAGTTCGTTCCTTGGTCGGAATGAAGCTGCAGAGGGGTTCCATATCTGGAAATCCATTCTTGCACCAGTACATCTGCTATGGTCGTAGCTTCTTGATCGGGAATAGGAAACGGTTCGGGCCATTTAGAGAAATAGTCAATGACACCTAGGATGTATTTGTTGCCATCCGAAGTTCGCGGAAGAGGTCCCAGGATGTCGAGGGCAATCCTCTCAAAATTCGCTCCTACATTATAACGATGTAGTTTTCCACGGCTTCGTTCCTTCGGGCCTTTACGGGCGGCACAGGTGTCACAAGCTTGACACCACTTTTCGACATCGCCTCGAGCCCTAGCCCAGTAGAAGCGCTCGCGAACTTTCTGCAGGGTCTTCATTATGCCAAAATGGCCTCCAGTTAAGCCATTATGAAGTTCTTCTAGAACCTTCGGAATCCTCGAACGAGGGAGTACTAACTGCCATCGGAGCTATGGGGAAGTTTTCCCCAAGTTCACATCCCATATTTTTTATGAAGGCGAAACCCAGGCCGTGAAGAAAGAAAGACTTTATAGTGGCAATCACATTTTATTTTAATATCAACACATAACGTTAAAATTATAAAGTCCTACGGTGGCTGAACAGACCCCTCACCAAAAAACGCGGGTTCCCTTGACAACTGCTAAGGCGTGAATGATGACGATAAACGCAAGCCAAGAGGTTAGTACAGAACCAAAACATGCCGCAAGGGCATGCCAAACAAAATGCAAAATTAACTTGACGGCAGTAGACGTTAAGAACATTTCCATATAATTATTTTTGAATCCCAGTCTCGCCAACAGGATAAAACAAACAATCTAGCAGCTAAATTGTAACCCAAAATGAAAGCAAGGGCGGCTCCAGCGAGTGGGCCATGGCCCCCTCCGAGCTTGGATTTCACACGTTCCGTAACTATTTCATACATTCAATTTGCGCTTTGAACAATTTGTAGACCTATCTAAAAAGTCCAATGGCCCCTTCCGAAAATTCATTCTGTAGACGCCTTTGAATGAAAGCCAATGTTATTTATAGATTTGATACCATATATGGTCATAAACAAATCATGAGAACAGAAATGCTAGGCTTTACCAATGCAAAAGTGAAATAAAAAGGAAAAATAAATGAAAACGGAAGATTGCTTTTAAATACGGTAGGTGCAGAAATAAAACTTTACAGGCGAAGGGAAGAGAATTCCAAATCGAAAGTGCAAAGAATAAATTTTGAACACAGATTAAATTTAGAAATAATTAACAATTAAGTAATTGATAATTAAAAATAAGATAAGTGATTACTGCATCACAGGAGCATCTTGCCGTCGTCCGACTCCCATTTACGATACAGGACTCCATTCCTCAGGCGAAGCGAATCCCATAAAGCCCAGTGCTGCTTTGTTGCCGGACTGAAAGATGATGCCAGCTGGGCTTATCGCCGGATTTTTCCATAAATTCCACAATTGGTTTGATGTCGCTGTCTGCTAATTGGTCCGCCCAAACGTTTTCGTCACTCCAGGGATCTTGGGATGGTGCCGATGATGTAACTTGGCGGACAACATGATGTTTCAGATGGTAATTTTTCTCTGCCCTGGAGCAATAGCGACAGCTGTCTATACAGGGCCTTCTTGACAAAGAATCTGCTCTGCATTTCCATGAGATGCCCCTTTTCGATGACGTATCTCGATGTCATATTCTTGTAATCGCTGTATCCACCTGGCTATTTGGCCCTCTGGATTCTTGAAATTTAGAAGCCAGGTTAAAGAGGCATGGTCCGTTCGGAGCAGGAACAGGTAATGATGGAAGTGCTCCACGGCCTTAATGATAGCAAGAAGTTCCTTTCTCGTAACACAATAGTTACGTTCTGCCTTCGAAAGGCCCTTGCTCCAGTAAGCAATCACATGTTCTAGGTCAGCTATCTCCTGGGACAAAACTGCTCCGACACTCTCCTTACTCGCATCTGTGTCCAGGATAAATGGCTTGTCAGGGTGAGGATACGACAAGATCGGCGCAGATGTTAAAGCCGTCTTCAGTTTGTTAAATGCGTCCTCACATTCGTCAGTCCATAGAAATTTTTGTCCAGTCTCGGTCAATTTGTGAAGAGGTCTTGCAATTTGAGAAAAGCCTTTCACGAATTTCCGATAGTAAGTACACAGACCGAGAAAACTTCTTAAGTCATGGATATTCTCAGGACGACTCCAGTTCTGGACTGCGGACGTCTTTTCGGGATCAGTTCGGACTCCGTGGGTGGATATTATGTGCCCGAGGTAACGTACTTCCCGACGAAAAAAATTGCACTTCGATGGACTCAGTTTCAAGTTTGCCTCTTTTAATTTCTGCAGCACTTTTCGAATGTTCTCGAGATGCTCTTCGAAAGTCTTTCCGACGATGATGATATCGTCCAAATAAACGTGACATGCTTCGTAAGAAAGTCCTCTCAACACTGACTCCATTAGACGCTCGAATGTAGCCGGTGCGTTGCAGAGTCCAAAAGGCATAACTTTGAACTGCCACAATCCTTGTCCCGTGGTAAACGCAGTCTTTTCACGGTGATCGGGATGAATTTCTACTTGCCAGTAGCCACTCTTGAGATCCAGAGTGGAGAACCATTCATTTCCCGGTAAAGTGTCCAATGTGTCGTCTATCCTGGGAAGAGGGTAGCTGTCTTTCTTGGTAATGTCATTCAGACGTCTGTAGTCAACACAGAACCGGGTGGAACCATCCTTCTTCCAGACCAAAACAATTGGCGAGGCCCAGGGACTAGTCGATGGCTCGATGACGTCATCACGCTGCATCTCCTCTAAAAGTCTGCTCACCTCTTCTTGCTTAGCAAACGGCAGCCGCCTAGGATGTTGCTTGATGGGAGAATGGGCTTGATGGCTGCCTGTATCTATCCTATGTTAAGCTCGTACGGCCAAAGTCACCCGAAGTACGGGAGAAGAGGTCTTCAAATTCAGCTTTTACTTTCTCCGCAGCGCTTCTCTGTTCTGCCGTTAACTCCACTTGTATTAATTCCTTCGTCAGGCACTCGGAAGATTTAGCTGTCGTTTGGCTGATGTTCTTATTAATGCAGGTAACAGGAGTGCATGTCGCCAACACTTCATTTTTCTTTATCACCTTCGACTTGTCCGTCACATTTGCTACTCTCAGGGGCGTAGCCAGGGGGGGGGGATATCGGGATATATCCCCCCCGAAATGTTTGGATTAGTGATGAAATTCCATCTATTTATACACATATAAGTTCATATCCCCCCCCCCCCGAAAAATTTTCCTGGCTACGCGCCTGCCTACTCTAACTGGAATTTCTGTTCTCGACAAGTCCACAAGTGTTGCTCCCACAAGTACTCCTCTGACGGAATCACTCACTTGTTTGGGTGTTCGATTAATCCAAAACGGAATTTATTGCTTTCTTTTACTGTTCCAGAAATTATTGAATCAGTTCTGGGAGGTAGAATGATATCAGTCTGGGCTGTTATTTCCTGAACAGGTAAAATAGTTTCATTTTTAATATCGAACGCAGCTATTTCTTCTGAGTCTGAACGAAGCTCATTATTCTTAACGTCCAAGTTAAATTTGTGCGATTTTAAAAAGTCGAGTCCGAGAATAAAAGAGTCTGTAATATTGGCGACATATACCACATGGTCGTATCTAGCATTTCCAAAAGTGATTTCCACTCTTGCACTTCGATCTTGTCACCTGTCACAGTCTGGAGGGTGAGCGAGGGCGGAGTCCAGATAATCTTCAAATTTAATTTCTTGGCCAGATCTGTCCTTATGATGGTTACGTTCGCTCCAGTATCAATCACCAAGTGGCATGGGGAACCATTAACGTATCCAAGTACGAAGAGTCCATTACTGCCGCCATTCACCGAGGAAATCTGCAAGACTTTCAAACGAAGCTTTTGAATATCCCTCAGCCTCTGTTCCTGAAAGTCGTCTCTTTTCTGTCTTCCTTCATGGGCTTCTCTGGTGCATTGATAACTGCGATCTTTACGACGAGAGTTCTTTTGTGCGTCACAGTATTTTCGTAAATGCCCCTCGCTGTTGCACCTCCAACATTTCACTTTTCTTGGCTCTGACTGTTCTTGTCGTTCCACCAGATTTTCCAGGGTCTTTAATTTATTCTCTAGTCCCTCCATTTCTCCATCCGTAGGCTCCTGGAATGACACAGCTCTAACATTATGCCGCTCTTTTCTTACGGCCAGCTGAGCTGCCTCTAGCTTCATGGCGAATACGAGAGCGGACCTGAGATCTTTATAATCCGCCAAGATCAATGCTTTCTGAATTTCAGAGTCCCAGAGGCCTTCAATAAAATGTTGCACTGCAACTTCTTCTCGAACGTTATCAGGATAACTGCCATAGGCTAGATGACACAGCCTATCTATGCCGGAAGCCAGCTCTTGGAGGGTCTCGCCAGGTCTTTGGATCCTTGACTTAAGTTGGATTCTACTATATTCTTTCTGGCACTTCTCTCCGAATTTCATCTCCAAGGCACTTGCGAGGGCGTCAAAATCTCCTATCTTCGTCGCTCCAATAGTTTGCAATACGTTAATTGCATCTCCGCTAAGGGAAGCGGCCAGTTGGTCCGCTTTCTCGGACTCGCTCCAACCATTGACTTAGCGACGATTAAAAATTGGGTCTTGTATGCTTCCCAGGGAGTCTTTCCGTCATAAGGCGTTAATTTCACTGCTGGGCGGCGTGACGACGACCTCGTCTTTTCAGGTACCTTTCCCAGCTTTACTAAACTGTCCAGTTTTTCTTCTTACTTATGATCGATCTTTTCCTCAATTCTTTCCTCGTATTTCGCTTGACTTTCTTCCAGGAGTGATACTCTTTTCTCCACTTTCTCTAACCCAGTTTTCATCTCTTCGTGAGCGGTTTTTAACTCATCTAATCCGGTTTCTATTTTTCTTTGTCCATCTTCCACTTTCTTCTCTATTCCGACTAATCCGGCTTCAATTTTCTTCTCTAAATCGGTTTGTCCGGTTTTCATCTCTTCTAGTCCGGTTTTCATTTCGTCTTGTCCGGCTTCAATTTTCGTTTCCAAATCAGCTTGTCCGGCTTTCATCTCTTTTTTAATCTCATCTTGTCCAGATTTCATTTCCTGCATCATATTCATGAGCTTTTGAAGTTATTCTTCCATTTTTTGTCTAGTCAAAACCATAAACTGGAAAATTAAAGTCCTTCTTTAGAATCCCGATTCTGACACCAAATGTTGCGGAACTACTCTTGTTTCCGGGGTTCGTCGTTCTAAAGTCCAGTTGGTGTAGAACGTGCTGGTAAAAAGTCCACTGGTCAGGATGGAATATAACTTTATTGCTTCTAGAACTTCGTGGAACAATCAGCTGTACAAAATTCACAAGCACAATTAAACAGTAATGTGCTTTTAACAGTTCTCTTAGATCAGAAGCTCTCACAAATGCTGTATTTTTCACACAAAATAAGTCACTTTTACAGGCAAAAATTCAGTGAAAATATTCAAGAGATATCGTACACAATCCCTTAAGACACAGCAATGAAGAATTTACACACAGCTCTTTGAAAACAGCTTCGTAAAGCAAGCTAAAACACGGCTTCTATAGCACTATCAATTCACAAAGCAAGCGTACTCTCACTGACAGCTCTTCACACATTGAGCGTTCAACTCGCACTGAACTGTCGGGGCAGCGCGCTGGTGGAATTTATAAAGGAGGCAGAAGCTGCTAGCAGTTTCTAGAAAAGTATATTCCTCGAAGATTCCAGATAAAGCGGGACTTCTGATTACGTCATAGAAGAGAAATGTTAGGTTATTATGCGTTTTTAATGCAGGAAAAAGAACTTCCAGGCCCCATTGGGAAAATCGCGCCAAATGACCAAAAAGTCGCCACGCTTGGCAACTTTTGGCGAAATATCGCCAAATTTGGCACCAAAAATAAGTCACCAAATGTGAAGAGATCGAAGCCCTAGGACTAGTATTTCTCGAGATTTCTAGAAGCCCCATAGAAAAACATATGGGAAAGCGAAACCTCCGTATCTCCGGTTCTAATTGGCCGATTTTGATGCAACAAAAAGCAAAGTTTATCTATTTGAAGCGTAGAATATGAATTTTAAACCATTTTAAGCCCCAGAGCAACGAGTTGCCCCGAAAATTCGTAACAATATTAATAAAAAACTGAAAAAATAAACAGAATGGTTGCCAGATTTGGCATAAAATCATTCATTCCTTTGCAGCAAAGCGTTTCCAAGTATCTAGAATCGCGAGAAATTTACAAAGTTAACACAAAAAGCCTAATAACTTCTTCACCGTTTGCACGATCCACTTGAAAATTTTCATGATCATGTATAAAAATATAGAAAACAATCTGCGCTTCTTTAAAAATCTGAAAATCCACCCGTTCCCTCCTTTTTAAGCGATTTTTCACTATTTTCAGCACTTTTATTTCCGAGAGTCAAAAAAGTAAATCATTTGCGTGACAAAATTACCCTTTTCAAGTGAATATGACGTCATACAATTGGGATTCAAATTCGTTTAAAAAAGCTTTTCCAGATTACACAGTTTATTATCATTTTTTTTTTTTCACAAATAAATCGTTTGCATGGACACGAGAATATCTGTGTACACAAAACGAAATCTTTCGATTGCGAAAAGATTCCGCGAGTTTCCAGAACAGCATGAAATTTAATTTGGGTATCTCTCTATTCTAAAAAAAAGTAAAGGCCGCTGGCGCTGTCAAAGCTTGTTGGCCTATCTCCTCCTAAACCGTTGGGATTTAAGATTCGACTAAGGTGCCCACAGATTCGAAAAATTCCGATGAACCTGATGAAGCTGACTTTAATTTCGAAAATCGAATTATTTTAGAAGATATTAATAAAAAACTGAAAAAATAAACAGAATGGTTGCCAGATTTGGCATAAAATCATTCATTCCTTTGCAACAAAGCGTTTCCAAGTATCTAGAATCGCGTGAAATTGTCAAACATGAAGTAGAAATACACCAATTTTACGCCAAAATAAAAACTTTATGAAATAAGTAACTCAAAATGTGAAGTTGACAATTTTCAAATAGTAAGTCCGCTTAGACAACAGGAGTTTAGAATTAGCGATTATCCGTTTTTCCAAAACAGAATAACTAATATCTTGAAAATGAAAAATAATTAAAATACAGATTATTTTAAAGCCGGTTCGGTCCAGCTGGATTATTTGCTACCAGTAGAAATATTTGGCGGCGTTAACTATGCCATTATAGCAGTTACAGTACACTTTGGATATTTGCTAGCGCGACGAGATGGTATAATTCATGGTGCTAAGTACGCCACTCTGCAAACGATTATGTAAATGAAAATATGGATTACGGTTTTCCGGTAACCTTAAATGAACAGTAATTATAGGTTGTGAGCATGTGTAAATCGCCAAATAATGAAAAGTCGCCATTGACGGCAAGCTATCCTATCTGTTCCGTAGCTTTTATTAACTTTACATGTACGCAAGTCGCCAAATAATGAAAAATCGCCATGGGTGGTAAATTCGCAAGGTGTCCAATAGGTTTTACATTATTAAAAATACAGCTGAAACAGATGTTCTGATTTTATTATGCTTTAGCTCCTAATTAATATAACTTTTGAATGGCAACATTAAATATCATTGTGTTTCTGAGGAGTGCAAATAATTTTTCCAGCGATTATAAGCGGAGTCCGCACTCCAGGTGGAGTATAGCTCAGGACCCGTACAACACGGATTCCCATAACGAAATATCTTCCGTGTTATGAGGGGGAGGGGATCTCTGTAGTGTGAAGTTTAAATTTTTATGTACCAATGAACCTGCAAGAACCAAGCAATGTGTAGCTTAGTAACATTCTATCTGATCCAATCTTCGGGTTTTGTCTGTTGAAATTATGTCTTTTTTACGAATAAGCCTTATTAGGGGCCGAATGCCTCATGAAAAGCGAGCGTAGCGAGTCTGGGGGCCTTGGCCCCTAGTTATATAAAAGTTCGATCGATGCATATTTACGGCAGTTAGAGCACGGCCAGGCAGACAGACGAAAGCATAAACATTTCAAGTTCTTTGGAAAGTGTTAAAAAATAGAGACTTAAAAAGAATGTGAGGCTTGAAGGCAGGGAAAAAAAAAACTGGAATAAGGAAAGTAATTCTAGCTCGAAAAGTTAATTTTTGCTTTAATTTAAGATAAAATGGAAAATTAAGCATATATTAATTTTGAAGCTCCTAAGGTCGCGACCCCCAGTATTTGTTCTGCCATCTCTTCCTATTTTAACGGTGTGATCTATACTCTTGTATTTTATCTCTTATTATAACTTACCCATCATTTTTCTAAAATTAAATTAAATTACAAAAAAAAAAAAAAAAAAAAAAAAATTGGGGTTATTTCTATATGAATAATATGAAAGTAAATCACAATAAAAAGTAGTACAAATGTAATCTTATAAATAAAAATGAAATTCTGTTTGTTTGTTTGTTTGTTTGTTTGTTTGTGGATTTGAGTTGTATACAAATCCACAAAAATGGACCTATCAGCCTGAAATTTTGCACAGATATGTAAAATAATATAGAATAAATAATAGTCCACTTTAAAACTTTGAAAGTCCACCCGTTCCCGGAATTTAAGAGATTTTTTATGTTCTCCACGCAAAAAGCTTTCCGTAATTGTAACCCCTGTAGTGAAAAAAGTGTGAAACAAGGATCGTGGTTGCCATGTGTGGCGATTTTGCCGAATAAGATGTTTTAAATTCTCAAAGTAAAAATAAAAGAATAATAATGATTTTTTTTTTGTTAGTTTATATTCGTAAGGTTATATTTTTTTTAATTATAATATCGTGTGCATGGGAAATCGGAGCAGGAATGAAATGTTTTATACGCAAAACAATAAGAATTGAAGATTTCCGAGGCTAATATGTTAAAATTTTTTAGATTGGCGAAAAAATAAAATGGCTCAAATGCCGAGAAAGTGAGTTCTAGCGGTTTGCACAGTTTCCGGCTTGGCGAAATTTACTGAGAGCTTAAGGAAACGGATTTTTGAAAACAAGTGCAAAGGTTTTATTAGAATACAGCGTTAAATTTCAATGATCCGTGCGAAAATAATGCAGTTATTAAGGGATTTCAAGCGATCTATCTTCAGCATTCTCGCGATTTTGAGGAGGATTCTAACGCTTGGCGCTATTTATCGTAATTTAATCGTCTGCTATTTGGGTTATGAATACACCTGCGTATAAGTTTTTGAAATTTTCATTCAGTTGGAATTGTGCATTTTTCTGAGCAGCTTTTCTGCATCTAATGTATTACATCCAGAAAAAAGGATGTTAGAAATATCAATTTTAATTTTGTTTAATCACACTCATGAATAATGATACACATTCCAACTTAATGAAAGAAGGAACGAAAATAGGGAAGACCCATGGATTATAACTCTTTTTATATATAGCACTTTAGTGCGTATTTAAAAATCTGAAAGTGTGTCAGATTTTCTATGACTCTAGCGCTTGGCGCAATTTAATGAGAGGGTATTTTTAAAAACAAGCGTAGGTTATCTTATAAATAAAAATGAAATTCTGTTTGTCAATTTGTTGATTGGGGTAGTATACAATTCCACAAAAATGGACCTGTCAGCCTGAAATTTTACACAGATATGTAAAATAATATAGAATAAATGATTGTCCACTTTAAAACTTTGAAACTCCACTTAAAAACGTTTTCCTCCTGAATGGTTCTCTTAATTTCCGTTCCCGGAATTTAAGAAATTTTTTATGTTCTCCACGCAGAAAGCTTTACGTAATATTAACCCCTGTAGTGAAAAAAGTGTGTGAAATAAGCATCTTGGTTGCCATGTGTGGCGATTTTGCCGAATAAAATGTTTTAAATTCTTAAAGTAAAAATAAAAGAATAATAATGATTTTTTCAGTTTATTTTTTTGGGTTATTTTTTTAATTATAATATCGTGTGCGCATAAGAAATGAGAGCAGGAATGAAATGTTTTATACGCAAAACAATGAGGATCGAAGATATCCGAGACTAATATGTAATTTTTTTTAGTTTGGCGAAAAAAAAAAAAATGGCTGATAGGCCGATTTTTAGAGAGTGAGATCTAGCGGTTTGCACAGTTTTAGGCTTTTTGGCGCAATTTACTGAGAGCTTAAGGGAATAGCATTTTTGAAAACAAGTGTATAGGTTTTCTTAGAATACAGCATTAAATTTTAACTATCCGTGCAGAAATAATGCAGTTATTAGGGCATTTCAAGCGATGTAGCTTCAGAATTCTCGCCAATTGAGTACATTGATTTAACTTGGGGGAAATCCGCCAAATTTCAGAAAATTGAAATCTTCGCATTTAGTACATCGAGGTAACAATGAATAAAACATGTTATAGTTGATAATTTAAAAAATGCGGCTGTATTAAGGGATTCCACTTTTCAAATAAATGCCTGGCGATCGAACCATTTCCCATTTTGATTGCTGCTAAGTCAATGCTTCGAATGATTCCTTGAAAAATCTCTTGCAAAATGGCGTATGCTGGCACTTTGGCGAGGCTTAGATTTGAAACTGGATTTTACTTGAGACTGGTATATACGTATAATAAGACTGGTTATAGATAAAAATGAATGTTGGTATGTGTGTAGGAGGTTGAAAAACTCCAGCACCGTTTCACCGATCACCATGAAATTTGGTTCACCTAAGTCTTTTATCATGGAGAAGGTTTTTATGCTATCCGTTTTCCTCTAACTTTTCTGTAGGTGGCGCAGCAGAACGTCGAATTCTATTCCGTTTAGCCGTTTGCTATGCGAATATCGGCCAACCAATTTCGATGAAATTTGGTACACGCGAATATTAGAACACGGAGAATATTTTTCACTATCCATTTGCTGTAACTTACCGCTAAATAGCGCTGCAACGCATCAACTTCTATACCGTTCGACCGATCGGCATAAAATTTTTTATACTTACACATTTGAGAACGAAGAATATATTCTAACTGCGTTACTTTTGATGTTACTCACCACTAGATGGCACTGCAATGCATTATTATTTTAACTCGCCACTAGATGACGCTGCAGCAGGCCAAATTTTTGACCATTCAAACGGTGGCTATGAAAATCAGTATACATAGCTATTTGAACAATGAGAATATTTTGGCGTTATCCATTTTGATATAAATCGCCACATGACGGCGCTGTAGCAAATCATTACTTTAATTAACCACTAGATGGCCCTGCATTGTATCACTTCTTGACTGTGCGAATGATTGCTATGAAAATAGGTATACATAGATATTTGAACACGGGGAAGAGTTTGGCACGATCCATTTTCCTATAACTTGACACTAGATGTCGCGTCAACACATGAACTTCAAGACTATTCAGCCGATCGTCACGAAAATTCGTATACATCGATATGTGAATGCGAAGAATATTTTTGCCGTATCTGTTTTGCTAAAACTCGCCACTAGATTGTGCTATGCCGCATCGCCTTCTGCACCGTAAAAACGATTGCCTTGAAATTCAGTATGCATGATTATTGAACACAATATAACGCGATATCCATTTTGCTATATCTCTTTATTACAATAAATAGTAATCACAACAAATATTAATATCAAAAAGTCCATTCATTCCCGTGCGAAGAACGGGTACTTCAGCTAGTCTAGATATATAGTTACCAGATCGGCGATGATCTTTTTCTTGGAGAATGGATTTGACGGAGCTCCAATAATAGTTTGTATGGAAATTCTCTTTCCATTATGACCGTTATTTTGCTTCTTCTTTTAGTCATTATCAAAAACTACATATCAAATTTTGTGCACTGCACTTTTTGTCGTTTTCTTTTGTTTACAACTAGTTTCGTGTTTTTGTTTACAACTGGTTTCAGTCTTCAGTCTTAAATGAACACTGCAGCAAACTTTTACTTCATTTTCTTAAATGCTAGAATTTTTTTTTTATTTATTCATTTTTACCAAATTGATGTATTAATTATATCTTAAAGCTAAAAATGGTTTTCTTCTAATCAAGGTATGCTAAGGCTCCTCCAAGTATATGTTCGATCGACTTAGCTAACAGGAATAGGGGACACATTATTTTCTACTGTACAAGCGAATTTCTTTTTCCTATGCATTTCAAAGAAGCAAAGAAAATACATCTATTTCCCAGAAAAGACCGAGCTGGACCAAAGGGTGGTGACAGCCTCAGGCCAGTTACGGCCTCATTGCACTACTTATTACTAATTCATACAGAGTGGTAGTTCATAGTTTGTCTCAGTGCAATATATGAGACTGGAACATTCTCATTCTCAGTATTTCTCTCATAGACATGTGCCCAGAAGACTCTTAATTAGATTACTATGGACATGTGAGATGACTATTTGTTTTGGGAAAAATGCCGAGACAGGTGTCATGGGACGTATGTGGTGTCAATTGCAGAGAGCTGATTCTCCGACTTTCCCTTTTGTGTATCTAGCCACCCAGTGTGAAGAGTGCTCTTTATTCATTCCCTCTTCTTTCTTTTGACTGATGCGAATATGCAAGGAATTTCTCACTCGGTTGCATGTACTGAAAGTAGGACGTCAAAGGGACAAAAGTTAGGAAAAGTGCCGATTAAAAACTCTTGTAAATGCTAGAATGCGGTGTTTTGGAAGTGCAGAATAGCAATTTTGCCGACTGCGTTATAAGTGGGGGGGGGTGTCTCACCCCCCCCCCCTCCGTGTGATCGGCCCTGGCTCCTTGTGACGAAGGGCTTTGACTGAGGAAGACCAAAACAATTTTTGGTCTAAACGCACGTATCTACTTACCTATAACATCTTTGTGTGTGTTTTTTACAAAGCTTTTTATTTACTTTATCGTTTAACACCAGTATTTTGAGTCGGAAAAAACACTCAAAATACTGGTGTTAAACAATAAAGTAAATAAAAAACTTTGTAAGAAACACACATAAGATGTTATAGGTAAGAAGATACGCACGTTTCGACCAAAAATTGTTTTGGCCTTCATCAGTCCAAGCCCTTCGTCGCAAGCAACACAGGGAACTGAAAAGAGATAAACAAGCAAGATGTTGCCACAAAGGGCAAAGAAAAGTCGAACAAAACCACGGAGAGGGGAGATTTTTTTTATTTTTATTTATATTTTTTTTTTCTCCATTATTAAATGTCTAATGTACTAAGTTATGCACAAATCAAAAGTGTACTAAGTTTGAATAGGTATATTATGTGTAGCAAATGCACAAATCAAAAGTGTACTAAGTTTGAACAAGTATTATGTGTAGGAAATGCACAAATCAAAAGTGTACTAAGTTTGAATAAGTATTATGTATAAAAAGTAAAAACACATTTATTTAAAATTTGTAAGTCTAAGTAGATCAGTCTGTAAAGTATGTAACACGTGCACTTAGTCAATATTTACCAAAAACAAAAAATATATACAAGTCCATTACTTTAGAAAAATTACAAGAAATAACCTAAGTTAATACTCTGATGTTTTAAAATTATGGTAACACGTTTTTTTTTTATTCAGATTTTTTGAACGTAAAACATGTGTGGTAATTTTAAATACTACGTTTTATTCTAAGTATTGTGGGAAATACCTTTTTTTCATGTAAGTACATTTTACAAAAAATTACTACTGTTGTGAATTCTCATGTGACAAACTTACCTAACGTACTTAGGTTTATGCTTTTAATCAGAAGACCACTTTATTTCTATACAGTTGTTTAATGTTTTCATAATACTAGTTTCAATAAGTTTTTGTCAAATTTCTAACTGTCTAAGTTATGGTAATAGAATTTAAAAGATAAGTATAAAAGAATCTGAAATCTTGTCTACGTATGTTAACTTTATCACTTTTTTAGTAAAATTTCAGAAGTATTTATTTTGCAAGTAATCAATGCACACATAAAGAAAACACATAATTTTTTTCTTATATAAACTGATTTATTTACAAAAAAATGTATTTTAAACTACACAAACTATTAACACAAAAGAAAATAATAAATTTTCAATGAGTAATCTATAAACATACATAAGTCAGTAAAAACTCACTGCTGTAGAAGCAAGCACACCTTTTCTGTATAATCACAATGGTTTTAATAAATTTTTTACAATTGTAATACTAGTTATACACAAATAGCATCACATAATTACACATGATTTGGCATCCTTGGGATTAGAAAAATCTAAAAACGGTTGAAAAAATGAACGAAGAAATACATTTTGAAAATACTCTCCGTAGTCTTCGAAGAAAATGTTTGAAAAAAATTCTCCGTCATAATGACAAGTACATTTGTTCTCGCATATCTCTCTTGCAATATATGGCACTTCGAGCATAAACCATGCTTTAATGTTTATAAGACCATCTCTCTCATCAACATGTGTTCTATTCGAACAAGCATGTATCCTTTGTAAAGGATTATCCCGAACTCGGTCTATGCAATTAAATTGCTTCTTTAAACTTTTGTGAATTTCATGAAATACTATATCCATTAATTGATCTTTAGCCATTTCATATTCACAATGCGGTTCACGGTAACACTTTTGCGGCTTTAATTTTAGTGTCATATGAAGCAGGGTGGTTGTGTACAATGTTTTTAGAATGCATTCTGATATTTCATTTCTCATATCACAAAGTTTTAATACTTGGTCATTTAAAAGTATCAAGGGGATTGGATTTAATGTAAATGAATCTCCGGTTTTGTAAATTTGTTGTAGGATGCATTTTCCATCGTCATTAAATACGGATAATTGATTATTACAAATAAAAGAGCTATTGTGATAACATCTAGTAAAATCTAATAGTTTTACAATAAATTCAATCCATGTTGAAGGGTCCATCATGACTCCCTGACTGGTTGGTATATAGTCTAATTCAGCGTTCTGAATAAATTGTCTAATCTGAATCTTCAAGTCAGTTTTTTTCATCGTGGAGCGAAACGTAGATAAGTCTTTCCAAGTGCCATGTACTATTTACAGAAGCATGTAAGGTATGGTAAGCATGATCCGCCCAATCGTCCAACTTTGGTCTTTTCGGCGCAGGTTCATAAATGCACATTTTGACGAATGTTAGGTTAATGTGTGGATCTGTCACATGAGGCTCAGAAGGAATACCATACGTTAAAAGTTTGTTGGTTGGGGGATATATCTTACACATTGAACCATGTTCTAATTTAATGGTAGTGGTTTCACAGTTCGCTGGTTTAAAATCTAAAGTTCGTTTAGATCCAAAACTTAGAATGCATACACATGATGATAGGTCCAGAGAAAAATCTTCGTTATTACCGTCTTCAATTTCAGATTGCCCGTCAGAGGATAAGTTTACTTGTACCAAATTAAATTCATAATTTGTTGCTTTCTGTAGATATTCACGTAGTTTTTGCAAAATGGGTAACCAAGGGAAAACAGAGACAGTCACTCCAGAGAAACTGTAATTTATCCCCTCATCCGCGAAAGCAATTACTTTCCGAGTCGAAGTATTATCCTTTTCACCAGTTTGCAGAGGCTTTGCATCAAAAGGTAATTGCGATAATTCTTGAAGTAACACATCAGCATCACTTTGAGTGTAAAACTCAGGAGTGTATTCAATGTTAAAAGTATTTTCGATCAATTCAAGCAAAGACATTTTTTAAAACACGGTGAAAAAAATCAATTAAAGTATAAAACTAGAAACACACGTCTAAAGTGAAGGTACTCACAGCATAATGTGAGCCTCCAATTCAGCCGCTTTATCTAACATAGATGAAATAATGTCTTCCCACTGGTTACAAAAAAATCATGTGACCATCAAAGAGGTCGTTTCAAGGTTATGCCGGTTCAAGGTCAAAGCTTCAAGATTAAGGTTAGCAGAACTGGTTTGACAAGGTATTTTTATATGAAAAAAATTGTTCTCACTCTATCTGTGGTGGTGGTAGGATGCATTTTTTTCGATCGCTTATACTAAGCCTAATTTAAAATAGTTCACGTTATGAAAATACACTGATGATGTATTTTATCGATCATTCAAGTTATGAAGTAAGTGCATTTCTGTTTAAATATTTTGTAGTATACGCAAGTATATTATCTATTATTTGATAGTTATGTTAGACTTTTTTCAGTGTATTTGTAAATATTTGAATATGATGTCTTGATAATGTTTATTTTCTAAAATGCATTTCGCTTAATCGTAGAGATTTTTACAAGTATGGTATTGACTATTAGTGTCAGTTATTCCTTTTAGTATTTTGTGTAGTAAAACTTGCAAAAGTTTTTTGTTACTTTTAATATGTTTTGCACTTTATTGATACATGATTTAGAAAAAAAAAAGTTAATCAATTATTTAGTGAAAGCATGTTTACTGAACATTTGTGGTTCAATCTTTGTGCAAATACCTTATTAAAGGTAAAAATATACAGCAACAAGATGCGATGACACTATTTCCATCAAAATAATATTTTTTCTGAGTTAAATTTATAATACTTAACGTTTTTGAGAGATCTTATAACATAAACGAAACACATGTTTAGTCTGTATCTGTATAAATGCTACTTTTGTACTTAAAATATAAGCATTCCTATTATTGAATTGATATATTATTACTTTATAACTATAATATCTTGATAGTTAGATCTAAAACTGCAATTTTATTTACTCGCTTGTAACTTATTTTATCGTAAAGTTCTAAAAAAACGTATCGTAAAGTTCTAAAGTCATATAAGGAAATTACCATGTAACCGCGATTTCCTGATCGGTTAGTATAAACCTAAACTTTATTTTCAATACTGTAGGATTTTTTAAAAAATCTATCAATACTAATACTTGCTTAAAAGGTTTAAAGATATAACCAATGTCATTTTATCACAAAACTCGCAAAGTCTCATCCTAACATTAAACATAATTATTTCTATTATTCTGTAAAAGGTTTACATTATAATGTGGAACCGGTTGTAGGGTGGGACATGATATTTTTACACGTATAAGAAGAATATAGCTATATCTTTACAGTATAGCTGTTAAGTCAACGGGTGTACTGTGAAGTTAACTTTTAGGGGCAAATCCATACAGTAGATTTCGCTTTCACTAAAATAGTTTCTAAGTTTCATTATTAAACAGAATTTTACCATAATGATTTTTTTTTTTTAAATCTGAAACGTATTTTCTTTATTTAGATGGTAGACATCAATAATTTTAACTATTTTTAGTTAACTGAAAAAAAAAAAAAATCTAAAGCTAAAAGAATGGTAATCCCTTGTAAATCTTCCTAGTTCATATCTGCGCAAAATTTTCTATGTCTGAAAAATTCACATTTAGAATTCCAAAAACACAAATCCAATATTTTCTACGTCTGAAAAATTAACATATACCATTTTATGGCTAAAGGAAAAAAAAAAAAACCCACAAAGTATCGTTATCCTAACATTAAACACAATTCTTTCTACTATTCTGTAAAAGTTTGCATAAAACATATACCATTCAACTAGTTAAAACCCAACTTTAATTTTTATCTTCAATAATGAAACCATTAGCTTGTAATTTCTTTTACATATTCTTAGTTCGTATCTCAGCATAATTTTCTATGTCTGAAAAATTCACATTCAAAATTCTAAAAAGCACAAATTAAAATTTTTTTCTAAGAGTCATCCTTACAATTACTTCCTATTTCATAATCACATCTCTTTTATACTTTGCAAGACGGTCTCTACATAAATAGTTGTAGTCAGTAATTATTAGAAAAAAAATCAAACATTTTTGCAAGACGGTCTCTACATAAATAGTTGTAGTCAGTAATTATTAGAAAAAAAATCAAACTTTTTTCCGAGTCCCCTCTATTAGGAATGATGCAAGAAAAAGAAAAATCTGCACCCTCAGTCTTATCTACCAGCTGTCACTCAACTCCGTCTCCCTGCTCCGACCAAATTCTCCTCCATCAGCTGTCACTCAACTCCACCCCCCCTCTTAGCACATCGTGGATTATGTAACCTCTGCTCCGCCCGTTGTGCAATACCTGCTCCCCTGCTCCGCCCGGATTCGAGTGTCGTGGTACTCTCACTATTAGACTACTTACGTCCCGTTTTTAGGTGGCTTGTCCCGTTGTCCCCAAGCACAGCTTTTGGACACCGTAATGTCCCGTTTTTAGAAAGAGAGCAACCCACGGTAACAATTTCAATAAAGGCAGCTAAAAATCTAAAATCTTCCTCCCTCCCCTCTCGAGACGCAAAGAAAACGATGGGGGGATGTATTGTTTTTGTGTTTGTTCTTTTAATGTTCTTTTCTTATTAACTATTTCAATTTATTTAATTTTGATTTCTTTTTTTAAAGTCATGTTCTTCTTGTGCTTATTCCTCCCCCCCCCCCCGATCTCCACTTTATTTTCCCTTTTCACTCTGGTTTTTACTTTTTAAGAATTGTTTTCCTTCAGAATGACAACTTCCCTTTTTCTGTGTGTCCTTTTGTTTAAATTTCTCACTTTCCTACCTTCCAGCCTTGTGTCGGATGGTGTTTTTGAAGTCGAAGAAGGGCCCTCCCCTTGTACCACACAAAACGTACTTCTTGCACTACTTTTGTACTATATGTGTGTTTTAGGATGCAAGTGTGCAAAGGTTGTTTTTTTTTTCATTTTATTTTGAAATTAACATTAACACAAGCTTTTTTGTTCGTTTTCTTAACAACTAAAAGATACCCAGACCTGAAATTAGTCTCCCTGCACTATTACATTAAAAAAAAAGTAGATGTCCTGTTTTGAGGAAGAAAACAAATACTCTATTGCCAAAAAAAGCAGAGATGTCCCGTTTCGAAGGAAAAAATAAATGGTCACGTTAGTTATGTACCACCTCAAGTTAGAATGTGTAAGATAAATTTATATCATGACTCCATGAATTTTACATTTTTTGAGATTCCACAACGATGGCAATAATTTTAATCACATCAGTAAGCAGAGAGTTAGCAGAAGATGGGACATGGGGTATGGAACACACCACCCCAACCCCGAAATTTGGATTACTGTTAACTGGATGTCAATAATCAAGTCTTGTTGTGACAAATCCTACCTTTTCCACTTTTTGTCACTCCCTGATATATATATATATATATATATTTCTGGATACTTGCTCTGTGAGGAAGAAAAATATTTTATTCTGTCTCTGCGGGGACTGCGTATACTGCTAGTTTAAGACAGAATTTATGTATCTATCTATCTATATATATATATAACAAAGTGTAAAATGTTAGTTAGTTACTTAGTTTGTCTGTGTCTCGCCTAGCTCCTAGACGGGTGATCCTAGACCTACCAAATTTTGTATGGAAACTCTCCAGGACGGGTTCCGACATACCTCGAAGCGATTTTTTCGAAATTCATATTATTTTAGGAGATATCGATTAAAAAAAAAAAACTATTGCTAAAGGCTAATTTTGGTCTCGCCATTTCGCAATTGTAACCCTGCAGTGGAAAGAAAGAGAATTTAGCTGTCTTGGTTGCCATATTTGGCAAGTTTATTAAATGATTCAGACTCTTGTAGTAAAAATAAAAGAATAGCAATTTTTTTTTTAGATTAAATTATTTGTAAAGTTATTTTTTAATTAAAGTATCGTGTGCATGTGAAATCAGAGCAGGAATGAAATGTTTTATACTGAAAAGAAAAATAGTATTTGGAAATTTTCCAAAACTAAAATGCACAATTTTTTAATTTGGTGAAAAATAAAATGGTTGATGTTCGAGTTTGAGGATCGTCTGCTACTTCGATTATGAATACACCTGAATAAGTTTTTGAGGAAATTTCGCTCAGTTCGAATAGTGCATTTTTCTGCGCAGCTTTTCCCCATCTATTTCTAATGTATTACATCCAGAAAAAGGATGTTAAAAATATCAATTTTAATTTTGTTTAATCACACTCATGAATAATGATATACTTTCCAACTTAATGGAATAAGGAAAGAAAATAGGGAAGACCCATGGATTATAATACGCTTTTAGTATATAGCGCTTTAGTGATTTTTTTTAAATGTGAAAGTGTTTCATACTTTTTTTTTTTTCCCTTTCCGTTTTTTGATAAAGGCCATTATATCCAGAAGGTCTTCAGAATTTATATAGGACGAAAATAATTTATAAGTTTTTGTAAGTTTTTATCATTAAACCCCATCTTATTTTTGTAATCAGGGGCGGCCAAAGGCGGATCCAGGGGGAGGGCGCGCGCCCCCTCCGAGAAAAGTATATTTACACTAGATAAATGGGGCTTTCACCAATATTGAGTGTTCTTTACACTAGATAAAATGAGTATTTACGATTTGCGCCCCCTCCGAGAAAAGTTTCTGGGTCCGCCCTTGGGGGCGGCCCGACACAGTAAGCAACGCATCTGGGCGCGGCTTCGAAAAGGCGTCATTTCGAACTCAAAACTAAGTAGCATAAAAGGGGGCGTCTTTTTTATATTAGCAGGGGGCGACGCTTACCGTAGGGCCGCTCCTGTTTGTAACCATCTTAATTTTAAATTCCATTCAGAATCTCGGAGATTTCAGTGCCAAGGAAGCCGGTGAGGAATATGATTCTCTCCGAACAAGATTTATTAAAATAGTGAACCAACTGGTCGCCGGAGGCGGCTAGTATATCTATATAAATAAAACAAACTGTAACATGTCAGTTAGTTGGAAAAAACACTCAAAATACTGAAGTAAACTGTAACATTAGACAACAGAGACATTAGTAGGCGCCTTTTGTTCGACCCTTTTCATAAGATTGTTTGCTTTTTTCTAGTGAAAAATTCCAACATGAAAGTCACCTTAGAAGGCATTTCTCTTTTTTTCCCAATGTCACGCTATTTTTCACCATCGCTTGCAGTTAGTTAAACAAGTGGGTCTTGTTTGAGAGGGGTAATCAATTTTACACCTCAAGCAGTTAATTTAGTGAATTCTCACAATTTCTTGCGGTATGTAGTTAAACATTAGTTTTTCTTAGTTTTTGGTATCTTATATTTTAGTTTGTTAATTTCTATTTAGTAGATATATTTTTTACAGTTTTTAATATCAATATTAAAAAAAAATATTTTGCAAGTTGCTTATGTAGTAGATATACTTTTAACAGTTTTTAATATCAATATTAAAAAAATATTTACAAGTTGCTTATGCAGCAAGTTATTCATGTGGTATTTAAAAAAAATAACTAAAATGCACTGAGTTAAATTATATAATGTTTTAAAAAAAAGATTCAACATAGCTAGCGTTCCAGAAAAAAAAAGCGCTAAGTCGTTACATTTAAAAAATAGCAAAGTTTTCACTTCTGTGAAATTTACAAAGTGTAGATCTGTTAGTTTATTGTATGAAAATATTTAACAACTTTTAAGAACGCAAAATATAAGTAACACAAATACTAAGTGCAAAACTTCAAAAAAGAAAAATTACAAGTTCAGCTAATGCAGTTTACAAAATATTTCATAATAATCTTTACATGGTATTTCTGAAAAAATTTGTAAGTGTCTAATTTCGTATAGACATAAAATGCACTAATTTTCATTCGTGGAGATTTTAAAAAGGTAAAAATATATAAGTCCATTATCTTGAAAGATTAAATAAAATGTACTAAGTTGAATAACACAATGCTTTAAAAAATTCATGTCTACATATTTGGCACTTCAGAAGAAAAAAAAAATATTAAGTTCTTAAGATTTAAAGAAAATACCAAATTTCATACCTTCTATGAAATTAACAAAGTACAGATGTGCTAGTTCATTTTATGAAAATACTAGCTGCGTGCCCGTTCTTCGCACGGTAGGAAACGAAAATTTTCCTTACATGTGTAATTCGAAATTATTCGTGATGTGAAATTTTAAAAAAAAAAAGAGCAAAATTATTTGACTCTTAATGTAAAGTTTGTGTCATGAGTACTAACCTGATCATTGCAGTATAATGACTCAAAAAACTACGTCAGTGTCATTCACTATCAAAAAAGTGGAAAGCTTAATGGTTTGCAGAGAACTCCTGGCTTTCAAAATGTCTTATTTCTACATCATACTGTTTTTTAGGCTCAAGTTGTAGCATTAAATACCTAAGACACTACATGAAATGGAGCACCATTTATTTCTTTCCGAAATTGTACCATATAAGGAAAGTATTGCAATCATAAAAAAAAAATTCGACATCGAGATTTTGGTGTATTTACACGTTTTGAGGTCTTCTGAATTCATTTATGCTATTTTCAAGAGATGTTTTTAAAATAGCTGCGCACCGGCTCTTCATACGGGAAGAAGGGAATATTTTACTACTAAAATCATATCTGCATGTGACAAAACAGAATTTCATTTTTTAAAAAGTTCAAGTAATCCCCTCTGTTGAAATGACTGCGGGATATATTAACGCAAATTAGAATTACTTTTCGTTTAGTTGGTTGTAAGACAACCGTTGAAAAAGGATAAACACTTTTAATTTCATGAAATATTTATTAACGTGGTACATTGCGATTTATTCATACTATCTTTACAAATCTAATAATACTACCTATTACGTACATTAATACTATCTATACTCGCTTCTCTCTCTTCAAGGCACCCTTAAAAGAAACAGCTTAGATTATTTGGCCTCAATGGGATCTTTTGATTCTGTGGCGATTCTTTGCAATTTACGCATTAGCATAAATAATAATCATTTCACATAATGGTTGCCATTAAGGAAACTCTCCATATATATTTAATTTATACATAGTTTTATAAGATTGGCGTATTTAGCGCCGTAAACCATTTCATCTTACTGTGGGGAGAAAATATCCAAGGGGTGCCATTTTAAATATCCAATAGCGATATCTTTTATATCCTCCATAATCCTGTCTCCAGAAAAACATCAAACTGTGTAATCTCGAAGAGCTACTTATTCCCATTTTAATTGTGACAGGGCGTTAGAGTTGCAGAGTACAAATTTCACAATTTTTTTTAATTTATGACGTCACTGTTTGACTGCCGTAAAGGATACCCCGGTAGATTAATTTCGGAGTTACTTTCGATATTTCGCATAATTGTTTTCAAACGGTATCATTAAAACTTTGCGTGACCTTTATGGAGGAACGTAATTCAACGTTAAAATAAAACTATACTCGCAACCTGCATGCGTATGTTAGGCAACGCCTGCGCTAAATGCCAAAAATAAAAATAATAAATAGAAAAATTTTAATATATCGCGCTTTGAAACGAACTTTGTAACTTTTACATTTTCAGCGCCGTGAAAACATTTCAATTTTTAAATAAGCACCGGATTAAAATACCACTTCTAATAATAATAATCGTGAATTTCTTAGCTTATTTCTACAGTAAATTTTAATCAAAATATCGTCTCCCTGTGTTGAAAATAGAGCTGGAATAAATGAGTTAAAATTATGGCGTAATTTTTGGTATCTTAAAGCATTTGACG
This sequence comes from Cheiracanthium punctorium, assembly GCA_038373885.1. NCBI lineage: Eukaryota > Metazoa > Arthropoda > Arachnida > Araneae > Cheiracanthiidae > Cheiracanthium > Cheiracanthium punctorium. The sequence goes on from JAWZYV010011957.1 coordinate 89,644, forward strand.
TCATAGATCCTCACTTGCGAATTGAAATTCTGATATCCCATTTAAAAACTCGATTGGTTGAAAAAACCTTTTTTCTAATCCTTTCTGTGGCAACAGCCGAACATAAATTCTCGTGCCGTGATCGCAATGTAATGAATGGCGTAAGATCGCGTTGATGCTATTAAATTCTAAACATTAGGCTGCATTAAAATTCGTAAAAAATCATCTAATTTACATAATTTTTTCGTTTTTATTTTAAAAGAGGGAGAAAATAATGTTTCACGATTTGTCAAAATATCTAAAAGTTATGACGGATAGAATTCAAGATGCGACAGTTTTAAAATTATTTTACGAAAAAAAATCGCGAAGCAGATGTTTAGTAAAAAAATTCCTAAAAATCGGTAAATCAGGTTAAGTATTCAGAACAAACTGTTTTTAAAAGAAAATTTTCTCCTCTATCCGATGATACAAATGCCGTTTTGCTGCGAGCGTAATTTCCGCCGTTATTACGAATTAGGTGAGAAAAAATGCCAAAAATCGCATAAAACATAAAATAAAAAAAAATCTAGGTCGAATTTTGAAAAAATCGCTTCGAGGTGCACAACTACATATTTACATCTTCCCGAATACCAAATTTGGTGTTTCTAGGTGTAGCCGTTTGTCCGTAACGCTGCAGACAGACACACACACACACACACACACACACACACACACACACACAGACACCTTCTTTTATAATAAGTAGAGATTCAATGTTCTGCCAGAACATAAAATACAATTTTAATTCAAAATATACTACGTTTGAACACATAACTGAAAAAATAAAAACAAAAAATAAAAAATAAAAAATAGAGAAGTATTACTTTTTTTCTTTTCTAAAGTTATACTTATCTAAAAATACTTTTCTTTCCTATGTTTGTAACTTGTAAAATGAAAAGATCACAACTTCAGCAGATGTAGTGTGTTCAGTTACTTCAGAACAAAAAAAATTAAGTTCATTCACATCAAAAATATTTTAAACGTACTACTTCTATGAAATTTACAAAGTTCGAATTACTAAGTTTATTTCTGGAAATAATTTCATAACATATGAGAACACATAAACATGTCTAAATTAAAAGTTTACGAAGTTTCAACAAGTAGTGTGGATAAAAAATAATCTGAGTTAATACTTCGATGTTTTAAAAATTATAGTGTTTGATTTAAAATACTCGGTTACTTCAAATAAAATGTACCAAGATTTTTACATTATAGAGGCCTCACCATGGCACAGTGGTTATGTCACTGGAAATGGTAGACGGGCGAAGTGTGAAGGATCCCGGTTTGAGTCCCATCTCGCGTCCGTCGACCTAACCGTCCGGAGTTTTCCGTGGTTTTCTCCGAAACATAGCGTAAATACGGGTTAGGACCCCTTGAAAGACCCCCACGGAGGGCGCCGCACCTATAGGTCTAGATCCCTAGTGCAGATAATTGATCTTAATCCTACAACACAAGATTTACATTATAGAATACCTAAAAATTCCTTATATTGGTAACAATTGCGCAAATCAAAAGTGTACGTAAGTTTGAACAAGTATTATGTGTAGCAAATGCACAAATCAAAAGTGTACTAAGTTTGAATAGGTGTTATGTGTAGGAAATGCACAAATCAAAAGTGTACTAAGTTTGAACAAGTATTATGTGTAGGAAATGCACAAATCAAAAGTGTACTAAGTTATGCACAAATCAAAAGTGTACTAAGTTTGAATAGGTATATTATGTGTAGCAAATGCACAAATCAAAAGTGTACTAAGTTTGAACAAGTATTATGTGTAGGAAATGCACAAATCAAAAGTGTACTAAGTTTGAATAAGTATTATGTATAAAAAGTAAAAACACATTTATTTAAAATTTGTAAGTCTAAGTAGATCAGTCTGTAAAATATGTAACAAGTGCACTTAGTCAATATTTACCGAAAACAAAAAATATATACAAGTCCATTACTTTAGAAAAATTACAAGAAATAACCTAAGTTAATACTCTGATGTTTTAAAATTATGATAACACGTTTTTTTTTATTCAGATTTTTTGAACGTAAAACATGTGCGGTAATTTTAAATACTACGTTTTATTCTAAGTATTGTGGGAAATACCTTTTTTTCATGTAAGTACATTTTACAAAAAAATACTACTGTTGTGAATTCTCATGTGACAAACTTACCTAACGTACTTAGGTTTATGCTTTTAATCAGAAGACCACTTTATTTCTATACAGTTGTTTAATGTTTTCATAATACTAGTTTCAATAAGTTTTTGTCAAATTTCTAACTGTCTAAGTTATGCAGTGCCGGATTAACAATATAGCAGATTTAGCAAATGCTACGGGCCCCGCGCTTTTGGGGGCCCCGCGCCTTTACCTTGAAAGTTTTCGTCTTTCCCTCTCAAGATCTAGCTTTTTTGACACTTTCCAAAAAGGTAGAAAAGTGTTTAAGATTTCGGTTTCTCTGTCTGTCCGTCCTTGACTCGCGTGTATAGGCATTGATTTCTACGAAATTTATATATGTTATTCTTATCTGCAGTACCATGTACCCTATTGTAAAGGATCTATGTAGCATTTATTGTTTTTTTTCTACAGGAGCACTCAAAATAGTCCCAATACATTGCGCTCTATGGGAAGTTATTCTTTAAAGCGTATCATCCTGCTAACTACAAGGGGTGATCAAATGAAAAGGTAAGAACGGTGGGTACAAATGTAGACTTTATTCAAAATATACACCATAGGCCTGAGCACAACGATCCCACTGACGAACAAGCCGCAGGATTCCTTGTTCCCAGAATTCCTGTGGCCGTGACGAGACCCAGTCCGTCACAGCGTCCTTGAGTACGTCGTCCGAGTTGAAGCGCTTCCCTTTCAGATGGTTTCTTCAGTGGAACCAACATATGGAAATCGCAGGGTGAGATGTCCGGACTGTAGGGCGGATGGATGGTCCAACTTCTCCACCCTGAACGTGACCAGTTCCTTGGCGAAAATGGACATTCCATTTTCTCATTGACTTGTGGGACATCCAGCCTTCCCAGTATACGATCATCATCCTGCGATGAATAGTGGCCGGTTTAACACCTTCCGCTGTCAGAAATCGGATAACGCCTCGCTGCCCCTAAATCGTCGAATTTTGCAATGTGAACACCATCCTGTCCTCACACGCACTGCCGCGTCAATTGGACGTAGTAGGGTGCTTTTTACAAGAGTTTCTGCTCTCTCCTGCGGGCCCCCGCATGTTCCTATCCACACAAAAGGCTCCAATCGCATTCCTAGAATATGATAACGGTTAGGTTGTTGCGACGTTTGGTACCTATTCATTTGATCACCCCTTGTAGTTGCGCTGAATCCCAACTTCAAGATAAAACTTTTTCCTCTATGAATGCAAAAAGATTACAAAGTCAAGGACAAAAAGCCTAACAACTTCTACATCGTTTGTACGATCCGCTTGAAATTTTTCACAAGTTTGTAAAAAAATATAGAAAACAATCTGTCAATTTTAAAATCTAAAAATCCACCCGTTCCTTCATTTTTAAGCGATTTTTCGCTATTTTCAGCACCATTTCGTTTTCAAGAGTAAAAAAATTGAATCATTTGCGTGACAAAATGACCTATTTTAAGTGAAAATGACGTCATACAATTGGGGGGATTCCAATACGTTTAAAATAATTTCTCCCGATTACACAGTTTATTATTATTCCCCCCCCCCACAAATAAATCATCTATTGGATATTCGAATGTTTATGTATACAAAACGAAAGCTTTCGACTGCGAAAAGATTCCGCGCGTTTCCTGATGAGCATGAAATTCAATTTGGGCCTGTAATAAAAATTCAATATGAACTTATTTATTTTAGGTGGATGAAAATTAAATATATTGAATGAAAGACAAATTTCCTTAAAATGTTTTTTCTCTCGCCCGTTGTAATTGCCTTCACAAAAGGCTTTGACTTCTAGTTTTAGAGATATTCTGCTCTTTGAAATGAAACAAAATTGGATGTTATGAAGGATTCCAAAATGAAGCTTTGCATCGAAAATAGTGTCTGTATAGTTAAAAGTTTTTCTATACGGGAGCACTCAAAATAACTTCTATACAATACGGTCAATGGCAGTTTAGAGACAGGCATCTATTTTAAGCATATAATAGTATTCTACAATATGATTAGCTAATAATCCGACGACGATCGTGTGCCTCCTTCAAAATTTGAGCCAAAAGCCGGCAATGTTGGCGGCTTTTGCGATAAATTGCCAAATAGGGTGCAAAACAAATGCTTTGAAAAATGAACCAAACTTGGCGATATTTTTATTATTTTACGATAAATCGAAAAAGGTATTTACGTATTATCCCGGCGGTCATTAACGCCAAACTATTTTTCCCTCAAATTTCCTGGCAAACTGTTGGCAATCGTATTCCGAACCATCAATAATTTCATGTGTCCGGCATTTATCTTGGCGAAAAAGTTGCTCGTCTTGGCGGATCGCCTGGATAATAATGTAGTACCTCGAAAAATGTCTAATGTAATTATATTAAGCTATGTAGATTTCTTTGGAAATTTTGAAAATTCGTTACTCGCACCTTAATTAGCTGATTTATTGTATTGTTTTTTGTTAAGGGCTATCTACCTAGGAGTAGGAGGGGGTCTCCGACCGACGAAAATTTGTTAATGCATTAGAACCCAAAACGGGTTAACGTCCTTATGATTTCGGTCATTTGTCTGTTCTGATGTCCACCCATCCAGTGTTCTAACTGCTGTGGATATACATCGATTTGTGCGAAATTTATGTTTTTCTATGTACAGTTCCACGTACCATATTGAAAATGGTGTATGTAGCATTTATAGTTCTTTTACAGGAGAAAAAAATCCAATGTATAGCACAGTCTAAAAAACAGAACTAAAAGGGGGGTTCGGGGGGGGGGTCTCTCCCTGTATCTGTTGATACAGGAATGACTGAATCAGCAGTCATTCTTGAAAACATATTTTAGAGATATTCGATTTTTGAAAGAAAACAAAGTTAGCATATATATTACTAAGGCTCTCAAAATGATGCTCTCCATTGAGAATAACGTCCGTATTATTAATAGTTCTACAGGAGCACTCAAAAGAATTCCCATTGCAGTCTGTGGCATTTGAGAGACACTAATACATTTCTATCACAAGACAATGAGTATAATTTTATATTCTTCAGTTAAACGCTAAAAAAAACTAATGGTCTTTTACAGGGTCTCATAAAATTGCATTTACAGTGATAATACAACATTTTTTTATCTACGAAATCTCGCCAGTTTTAACTATAATACATAGCAGATTTGGCGCAAAAATATTTTGTATTGGAAGTGTTTTATAATCTATAAGCTTGGCATGACTTATCTTTGTTGATTTGTTTAAGGCAACAGATAAATCTTGTAAATCTTTTTTTCTTTCGTTATTTCTTTCTTTTCATTTTTATTTATCTATTTTTTGGATAAGACAATTTCTGAAGATCTATATAGTGGAACTGTAAATCAGTTGTAGACAACTCATTGAAAGAATATATGTATAACTCGGCTGTTCGAGCCTCATCAATGGGGGACCCCCTGAACCCCCTAATTTTTTAGTTTCATGATTGCCATATTAAAACGATATTAATGGACTATGTCATTTTATCTCTCATCTATCGTGTATTTCACCTGGTAACCCCATGTTGAAATTTTTAGGATTGTAACCTATTTATAGAAAAATACATATGATGCACATTCTACAGCTCAGTAAATATTGTAACAATAGATTAAAGCTGTTGTGAACTAATAGTATTTAAATAAACGGATGAAATTTTTAAACAATCACTAGCTGACCCGGCAAACGTTGTTTTGCCATATAAATTATTCCTGGGATTATTTTAGTAGAAAGAAATGACTAACTTATTTTAAGTTTGTGAGGATGTGGTATATGAGTTGAGGAGGCATGGAGCGCTGTGAACGAACGATGCTGGAATATAAAAATAACACAATACCAAACATTTATATTTTTAATTCATTGTAATTTAGTCTTTAAATTTATATATATCGCTAATTACATTAATTTTACTAAAAAAATATCAATCCCTTAACGCAATAGAATATACAATATTTTTTGTTATCCCATCTTTAGATAACACAAACAAACTGGATGCCCACTGTATGGTTTGCCCACTCGAGAGCATGCCACGTATGTGGCGTCCGTGTGAAAAACATGGTGTGCTCAAATCTAATCCACAAACAGACATAGTTTGGCCTTGAGACTTATTGATAGACTTTCCATAAAAAATTTTGCCCCCCCCCCCCAAAAAAAAAGAATGAAAATCTGAAACACTTTCAGATTTTAAATACGCACTATAGTGCTATATATTAAAATCGTATCATAACTTATGCGTCGTCCCTATTTTTGTCCTTATTCCATTAAGTTGGAAAGTGTTATCATTATTCATGACTGTGCTGTATTTTTCTTTCTTATTTCGTAAAACCCATCTTTGGAATCGAAATCTAATATAAAATTGCCTACTAAAACTATTTTACAATCTTCGCCAAGTATATCACAACTATACTTCACCGTTTTATATATTGTTTCCTACTTTAACGCCTCGACTCTCGCCAAGGAGGCGATGATTAAACATATGCAGTTACCATGACGATTTTTCGCATTTATGTAGAAATCGTAATTTAGAATTAAAATGGCGATTTGGAACAACATGTAAGTACAGCATGTCGTTACATTTTTATTTATTTTGGATTACCAATTAATGTAATTTTAATAATTAACTGTCTTCAAATTCCTTAACTGGCGCGTTTATTGCTAGTTTGTTTACTTTAGTTATCAACTAGTTCTTTTGGGTGCGTTGAAACGATACTTACGTATTATCCCGGCGGTCACTTCCGCCAAACTACTTTTTCGTAGATTTTAAATACGTTGCCAATCGTATACCAAACCATCAACAATTTCATTAGGGATGGACGCGAGACGAAAAATAGGAGTCTCGCGTCTCGCAAAATAGCCTAAAAACTTTGTCTCGTCTCGCAAAAATCCCTATATCGTAATGTTAAAAATGTGTGTCTCGTCTCGCAAAAAAGCTGTAAATCCCTGTCTCGTCTCGCGTCCATCCCTAAATTTCATGTGCCCGGCATTTATCTTGGTGAAAAATTGCTTGTCTTGGCGGACCGCCGGGATAATACGTAAGGACCGTTGAAACTTGTGCATAACTCCCAGAGACCCATGACTGCAAAGCTCGCCAAAGTACGGAGATTTTTTAAGTTGGCGAGAGTGAGGGTGTTAAAATAGGAATCAACTCTTTCTTGTACCATAAAACACATCTTTGGAATCGAAATCTATCTTAAAATCGTCTACTGAAACTGTTTTACAATCTTCGCCAGGCATATTCTTCCTTTAGGCATACTCCAACTATACCGCAAAGACATTTTAAATGCTGTTTGGAATGGGCATCATAATCCATGAGTGTACCGTGTTTTCCTTTCTTGTTCCACAGAGCACTTCTTCGGAATAGAAATATATATTAAAATCGCCTAGTAAAACTCTTTTACAATATACGCCAGGCTTTTTCTAACTATACGCGAAATATATTTATAATAAATTGTCACGTTTTGGCGCCACATTTAGCGATCAATTATCAGAAATTGCAAACCTTGTGCGACTTTCAACATTTTATTAACGCCCCCCCCCCTCTCCACATTATCTGGCAAACACATTTGAAAAGTGACTCGACACGCTAATGTCTACACAGAAATCCTGATTGAAATTAATAGCACTCGGGGGCTAAACGTTTTGGGGTGGGCCGCCCTTATGAATTAGGGGTATGAGACATAGTTAAAAACCTATTCTCAGACCTAACGAATATACATAGAAAATTTCATTAAAATTGGTCGAGTGGTTTCGGAGGAGTTAGGTGACTAACACTGTGACAGGAGAATTTTATATATTAGATTTTATCAAATAAATGCAACCTTACGGAGCTTATAGAAATCGGTGGTTTACGTAACACATACTAACATTTTCAGCGGACATTTATTCTTACTTTTATGTCGCGTTTTCGTAACGCATTTTCGTGTCTCATTTTTATGTCACATTTTCAAAAGGGGGTGAGAGATAAAATGACATAGTCATTAATATATTTAATGTGGCTGTTGCATGCCTGCATTATTTAGTCAACTCATTACCTAGACGAAACTGAATAAGTATTCTAAAGTCAGCAATAAGGACACACACAAGAGTATATCCAACAATACTGTGGAACAAAAACACGGTTCTCAGAATAAAAATTCAGGGAGCATCCAAAAGGGGGGAAATAAAAGAAAGACAGAAAGAATGCTGTATCATTATCTTTTCGTTGACTAAAAGCGAAACTCGGACAAACGGAGGAGGGGTATCCAGATCCTTGCACCACCCACCTATGGCCTTCAGAAAATGGATTCCGTACCAATAATGTTACATTTTTGTCTTTATTTGAAGACTGAATCCAGAAATAAACAAAATATAGAAAGAAAACTAAGTGCCGAAACAAAAAAACAGACTCAGGGTCTGATCAAGGGCGGATTAAAGGGAGGGGGGCGGAGGAGGTGACCGCCCCTCCCGAGAAAAATGAAATTAATGTAAACAATCCCAACTTACTTCCATAAAATTTATATATATATGTGAATCTTCCATCCAAGCCTCCACCCACAAAATTGTATTAATCCGTCAGTGGGCCGTATTATTCATTAGTCTGTAGTCTATCTGTCCCGATCACTTCAGGACTTTTCAGTAACAAGTCGAAAGAATTTTTTAATGAAGTTGTAATCAAACTTTTCAAAATGACTCAATAGAACGGAAATATTTTTGGCTATTTCTGAAGATGTTCTCTGGAACGCGAGTTGATCTTCTGCATTTCCCCGAGAGCTGAGATCCATAGGATTAAGATTGTAGGAAAAACGCGCCCCATAATCAATAATAATCCCCCACGAAACAATACTTTTTATTTAAATATTGGACATAAAGTTATTTTGTTTTGCAGTAAATATGGGGATGGTATTTTAAACGGATATTGGGCAGCCCCAAAGTTCTTTTATTTTGCAGTAAAGGCGGGTGGCTTTGGCGAAATTCGAAGGTGTACTAGGATGTAAACCATCTTAGAAGGCTTTTGGTAGTTGGCTTGCTTTGTTTTTACTTAATTATTTATTTTACATTTTACAGTATTTAAACAAAGGCGAATTATTTTTTGAAACAATAATAATATATAGAATGTAAGTCATTTTTTTATAGTTGGGGAATCCACTATTACGATAAATTATCTTATTAATCTCAGAAATCAACCACGTTAAATATGAAAGAATTCATTTTTGGCCGGTCGAAACCACAGGTCAAGAGCGCGAATGCCAGTACGTTCGTTCAAATAAAATAATTAGAACCGAGAGGATCTTCGCCCGGTCGGGGCATCCGAGAAGCCATAACCTCAGGCAAACTGAAAACAAAAAGAATTTTCGGATACTCTTGACCCACAAAGAAACTCACAAATTCCTTGTCACATTTAAGATTATTATGTCTTGCAAAAACATTTGAACGTAATACGATAATGAATGTTTTATCCGAATTTTTTATTGTTTATTATATAGATTATTCTATTCCTCTTATAAATATTTTTTTGAGCAAAATATTTTATATCATTTTAACGAGGATAAGTTGAAAAGTAATGTACATATGCTTGTAGAACACTAACGAAATGACCTTTAGAAGTGTCCCAAACGGTATGTGGAAGTAACAGTCCCCCCGTACAAGCATGTACAGTTTAAATGCCTTCCGTGTATGCAGTATATTTTGAATGGTGGAGGTATTATTGTGCTAGATCTATCTATCCTCAGTTCGATTTCTTATGAATTAACCCATTAAATAAATTAAGAGAAGTTAAAAATATGTAACCTATAATTAGTAAAGACCGTCCAGATATATAATGAAATAATTTTACAAGCATGTATTTTTATAGGGGAAAAAATAGTGTTTAAAGGCACAGTTTAAAATACATATTGATTTCGAAGGTTCTAAAAACTTTACAGAAACAATTATTATTTTATGTGTGTAAACTTGTCTAGTTATATGTTTGCATATGGGAAAGGTGGGAAGTGTTAGAAATTCAAAATATATATCCATGAAAAATTAACATTCATTAAAAAAAACCTGAGTTGTACGAATAAATAACTTTAAACATCGGCAGTCTCACTATCTATTTACTCACTGTCTATGTCTTGCGGCATTTTTTCCGCACACTATTTTAACTCAAATTTTTTCATTTTGAATCAAGAAAATTCGTAAAAGTTGTGTTTTATTTTATTATCGCACAAACCTACAGATTAGCTCACCCAAGGTGGAGGAAGGGCTGGGATAAACCTCTCGCAAATATAACACGTGGGACCTTTTAGTTTTGTTTACATCTAATTAGCATTAGTAATACCATTAATTAGCACTAAACATAAATTGTAATATAATTAGCACTATTTATTTTCTCATTTAATTTAGCTCTATTACTTTAATGTGAGGGTGAACTCCTCCCCCTAAATATATATATATATATATATATATATATATATAGGTGCGTCACTGACCAGGGGGCCCCATGGTAACATTTGCTACGGGCCCCGCGCTGTCTTAATCCGGCACTGAAGTTATGGTAATAGAATTTAAAAGATAAGTATAAAAGAGAATCTGAAATCTTGTCTACGTATGTTAACTTTATCACTTTTTTAGTAAAATTTCAGAAGTATTTATTTTGCAAGTAATCAATGCACACATAAAGAAAACACATAATTTTTTTCTTATATAAACTGATTTATTTACAAAAAAAAATGTATTTTAAACTACACAAACTATTAACACAAAAGAAAATAATAACTTTTCAATGAGTAATCTATAAACATACATAAGTCAGTAAAAACTCACTGCTGTAGAAGCAAGCACACCTTTTCTGTATAATCACAATGGTTTTAATAAATTTTTTACAATTGTAATACTAGTTATACACAAATAGCATCACATAATTACACATGATTTGGCATCCTTGGGATTAGAAAAATCTAAAAACGGTTGAAAAAATGAACGAAGAAATACATTTTGAAAATACTCTCCGTAGTCTTCGAAGAAAATGTTTGAAAAAAATTCTCCGTCATAATGACAAGTACATTTGTTCTCGCATATCTCTCTTGCAATATATGGCACTTCGAGCATAAACCATGCTTTAATGTTTATAAGACCATCTCTCTCATCAACATGTGTTCTATTCGAACAAGCATGTATCCTTTGTAAAGGATTATCCCGAACTCGGTCTATGCAATTAAATTGCTTCTTTAAACTTTTGTGAATTTCATGAGATACTATATCCATTAATTGATCTTTAGCCATTTCATATTCACAATGCGGTTCACGGTAACACTTTTGCGGCTTTAATTTTAGTGTCATATGAGGCAGGGTGGTTGTGTACAATGTTTTTAGAATGCATTCTGATATTTCATTTCTCATATCACAAAGTTTTAATACTTGGTCATTTAAAAGTATCAAGGGGATTGGATTTAATGTAAATGAATCTCCGGTTTTGTAAATTTGTTGTAGGATGCATTTTCCATCGTCATTAAATACGGATAATTGATTATTACAAATAAAAGAGCTATTGTGATAACATCTAGTAAAATCTAATAGTTTTACAATAAATTCAATCCATGTTGAAGGGTCCATCATGACTCCCTGACTGGTTGGTATATAGTCTAATTCAGCGTTCTGAATAAATTGTCTAATGTGAATCTTCAAGTCAGTTTTTTCATCGTGGAGCGAAACGTAGATAAGTCTTTCCAAGTGCCATGTACTATTTACAGAAGCATGTAAGGTATGGTAAGCATGATCCGCCCAATCGTCCAACTTTGGTCTTTTCGGCGCAGGTTCATAAATGCACATTTTGACGAATGTTAGGTTAATGTGTGGATCTGTCACATGAGGCTCAGAAGGAATACCATACGTTAAAAGTTTGTTGGTTGGGGGATATATCTTACACATTGAACCATGTTCTAATTTAATGGTAGTGGTTTCACAGTTCGCTGGTTTAAAAACTAAAGTTCGTTTAGATCCAAAACTTAGAATGCATACACATGATGATAGGTCCAGAGAAAAATCTTCGTTATTACCGTCTTCAATTTTAGATTGCCCGTCAGAGGATAAGTTTACTTGTACCAAATTAAATTCATAATTTGTTGCTTTCTGTAGATATTCACGTAGTTTTTGCAAAATGGGTAACCAAGGGAAAACAGAGACAGTCACTCCAGAGAAACTGTAATTTATCCCCTCATCCGCGAAAGCAATTACTTTCCGAGTCGAAGTATTATCCTTTTCACCAGTTTGCAGAGGCTTTGCATCAAAAGGTAATTGCGATAATTCTTGAAGTAACACATCAGCATCACTTTGAGTGTAAAACTCAGGAGTGTATTCAATGTTAAAAGTATTTTCGATCAATTCAAGCAAAGACATTTTTTAAAACACGGTGAAAAAAATCAATTAAAGTATAAAACTAGAAACACACGTCTAAAGTGAAGGTACTCACAGCATAATGTGAGCCTCCAATTCAGCCGCTTTATCTAACATAGATGAAATAATGTCTTCCCACTGGTTACAAAAAAATCATGTGACCATCAAAGAGGTCGTTTCAAGGTTATGCCGGTTCAAGGTCAAAGCTTCAAGATTAAGGTTAGCAGAACTGGTTTGACAAGGTATTTTTATATGAAAAAAATTGTTCTCACTCTATCTGTGGTGGTGGTAGGATGCATTTTTTTCGATCGCTTATACTAAGCCTAATTTAAAATAGTTCACGTTATGAAAATACACTGATGATGTATTTTATCGATCATTCAAGTTATGAAGTAAGTGCATTTCTGTTTAAATATTTTGTAGTATACGCAAGTATATTATCTATTATTTGATAGTTATGTTAGACTTTTTTCAATGTATTTGTAAATATTTGAATATGATGTCTTGATAATGTTTATTTTCTAAAATGCATTTCGCTTAATCGTAGAGATTTTTACAAGTATGGTATTGACTATTAGTGTCAGTTATTCCTTTTAGTATTTTGTGTAGTAAAACTTGCAAAATTTTTTTGTTACTTTTAATATGTTTTGCACTTTATTGATACATGATTTAGAAAAAAAAAAGTTAATCAATTATTTAGTGAAAGCATGTTTACTGAACATTTGTGGTTCAATCTTTGTGCAAATACCTTATTAAAGGTAAAAATATACAGCAACAAGATGCGATGACACTATTTCCATCAAAATAATATTTTTTCTGAGTTAAATTTATAATACTTAACGTTTTTGAGAGATCTTATAACATAAACGAAACACATGTTTAGTCTGTATCTGTATAAATGCTACTTTTGTACTTAAAATATAAGCATTCCTATTATTGAATTGATATATTATTACTTTATAACTATAATATCTTGATAGTTAGATCTAAAACTGCAATTTTATTTACTCGCTTGTAACTTATTTTATCGTAAAGTTCTAAAAAAACGTATCGTAAAGTTCTAAAGTCATATAAGGAAATTACCATGTAACCGCGATTTCCTGATCGGTTAGTATAAACCTAAACTTTATTTTCAATACTGTAGGATTTTTTAAAAAATCTATCAATACTAATACTTGCTTAAAAGGTTTAAAGATATAACCAATGTCATTTTATCACAAAACTCGCAAAGTCTCATCCTAACATTAAACATAATTATTTCTATTATTCTGTAAAAGGTTTACATTATAATGTGGAACCGGTTGTAGGGTGGGACATGATATTTTTACACGTATAAGAAGAATATAGCTATATCTTTACAGTACAGCTGTTAAGTCAACGGGTGTACTGTGAAGTTAACTTTTAGGGGCAAATCCATACAGTAGATTTCGCTTTCACTAAAATAGTTTCTAAGTTTCATTATTAAACAGAATTTTACCATAATGATTTTTTTTTTTAAATCTGAAACGTATTTTCTTTATTTAGATGGTAGACATCAATAATTTTAACTATTTTTAGTTAACTGAAAAAAAAAAAAAATCTAAAGCTAAAAGAATGGTAATCCCTTGTAAATCTTCCTAGTTCATATCTGCGCAAAATTTTCTATGTCTGAAAAATTCACATTTAGAATTCCAAAAACACAAATCCAATATTTTCTACGTCTGAAAAATTAACATATACCATTTTATGGCTAAAGGAAAAAAAAAAAAAACCCACAAAGTATCGTTATCCTAACATTAAACACAATTCTTTCTACTATTCTGTAAAAGTTTGCATAAAACATATACCATTCAACTAGTTAAAACCCAACTTTAATTTTTATCTTCAATAATGAAACCATTAGCTTGTAATTTCTTTTACATATTCTTAGTTCGTATCTCAGCATAATTTTCTATGTCTGAAAAATTCACATTCAAAATTCTAAAAAGCACAAATTAAAATTTTACGGTCTCTACATAAATAGTTGTAGTCAGTAATTATTAGAAAAAAAATCAAACTTTTTTCCGAGTCCCCTCTATTAGGAATGATGCAAGAAAAAGAAAAATCTGCAGCCTCAGTCTTATCTACCAGCTGTCACTCAACTCCGTCTCCCCTGCTCCGACCAAATTCTCCTCCATCAGCTGTCACTCAACTCCACCCCCCCTCTTAGCACATCCTGGATTATGTAACCTCTGCTCCGCCCGTTGTGCAATACCTGCTCCCCTGCTCCGCCCGGATTCGAGTGTCGTGGTACTCTCACTATTACACTACTGACGTATGGTCACCTTATGTATACTGAATCATTTTGAACAGTTTGATTACCACACATTAAACATTTCATTCGATTTGTTTCCTAATGTTTTTTCTATGTTTGTCGCCGAATCAATAATCCGGCCCACTGACAGATTAATGCAATTTTGTGGATGGAGGTGGTTAGTTGGAAGATTCATGTACATATAAATTTTATGGAAATAAAATAGGATTGTTTACATTAATTAATTTTTCTCGGGAAGGGTATTCGCCCCCGTCCGAACCCCCTCCCTTTAATCCGTATTTCGCTCTGTTCTTTTATTTTGGTAGCACTTATTTTATATTTTGTTTATTTATAGATTCATTCTTCATATAAAGACAAACTTGTAACGTTATTGGTAAGGAAAGCATTTTTTAAAGTCCATACTTAGGTGATCCAAGGGTCTGGATACCCCCTCCCCAGAGTTGCGATTTTTGTCAACGAAAATATAATGATGAAGCCCTTTTTTTGAAAAAAATTGCCTTTCCACCGTTTGGACCCTCTCTGAAATTTTTTTCTGGGTACTGCATATTTTTTTCCACAGTGAGACAAACATATTCTTGTGTGTGTCTCTTATTGCTGTCTTCATAATTAATGCACGTATGCAACAGCCGCATTATAAATTTATGTATATTCTTTCAATGAGTTATCTACAACTGATTTACAGTTCTATTATACAGGGTTCCCACTCATTTCTTGATATAAAAAATAAGGCTTTTTTGAGACTATTTTTAAAGATTTCAAGACAAATAATCAAAGACACATTCCAATGCAATTGTACAATTGCATTGGAATGTATCTTTGATTATTTTTAATAATACTTTTAAATAATACTGCAATATATGTCTTTTAAAGCATTAACCCCTTCTTTCTCCCTTCTGTGATATTTCCGGGCTGGAGAGTTCAAAAGTTATGCACCAGAAAGATTAGAACATTTCAATTCTTATGCACGGAAATTTTGTTATATCAAAATGTCTACAATTAGGGATGCACCGAATATTCGGTTGGTATTCGGTATACTGCCTATTTGGCAGACAAACCGAAAATTCGGTTCGGTCGAATACTTAAATATTCGGCAACCGAATAGTAAACAAATCGAAGTATTTACCAATCGGTAAACAAATACATATTTTTTATATCATGAATGAAAGATGCAGTATAGTACCATAGTACTAAATTAATTCAAGTTGTTACTTACTAATATCACATGTGAAATAAGCATTAGAAACCCTTAGAAAGTCTTCCTATCAAGGCCATCCTTGGCACATAGCCCTAACGTAGCGTTCCAGAATCACACAAAAAACTAATATCACAATGAAATTAGTTTTAATGTAAGAGAAACCACTCAGATGTTAAATTTGAATTTTGTTGCCTTAATTGTTCTTAGGGAATGTTTAAATTTTTCTTAAATCTTAAGATACATTACATTAACCTTTCTATTACTGACTGATTTAAATTTGAAACAATAACCAGAAAAAAAATTCATAACATTAAGTGTTCATAAATATGTAAAGTCAATTAACTACTAATTTTTTTAGTAAAATATGCAGGTAAAAAAATTAGCAGCATTTCACTAATATTTAAAAAAGTTATTAATAATATATAAAGAAAACACACTTGGATATTAAATTTTTCAGCATTTTAATTTTTGAAGTTTTACACCATATGAAATATTAAAATAAATAAAAACTTTGTGAAAAACACACACACACACACACACACATAAAAGGTTACTTATAAGGCGTAACGATCGTTTCGACCAAAAAATTCTTTCGGTCTTCATTAGACAAGCCCTTCCGTCTTACTGCGCAGCGAGAACTGTTTTTTTCACAAAGTTTTTATTTATTTTATCATTTAACACTAGTATTTTGAGTGTTTTTTCATATGAAATATTGCTTAAGAAAAAACTAATTAAATTAATCATTGCAATCAAAGTTTAATAAATTTTAACCAAGTATTCGGTATTCGGCCGAATATTCGGTTAGAATTTCAACTGAATATTCGGTATTCGGTGCATCCATATCTACAATCTTAGAATAAATGCACATATTGCACATACACTTATTTTTTTTACAATGTTTTTGAATAAAAGGTAATTTTATGACCGTATAATATGATCTTTAAGGGGTTAAAGGGTATTTGAGTTTAAAACAATCATTGTGTTTTAATCAGTTATAATTATGTTATACTAGCTGCTACCCGCGACTTCGTCCGCGTCGCAGTGGCGGCCCGTGGTCAAAACTGTTAGTGCAGCCGGAAGCATATGAGCCTCCCCCCCCCCTTCCTCCGGACAGGAATGGAAAATCTTTGTTACTGAATTCGAAAGCTGGCGGATTAAGCCCTCACCGAGGGAAAAAAAAAAAGAAATTTCATAAAAAATGTAAGAGATCCTAATTTTACTTCCATAAAATGGACATAAATTTCAACCAGCCGCTCTTATCCTCAAAATTGCATTCATCCGTGTCTGATTCGATGTTTCCTTAGAATTTTCTTTTGTAACGATAACTTGAGAAGAGAAAAAAAAAAAGAAAACTTCCTTATTTTTTATAAGTCAAATCAATCCTCCTTTTTTTTTTTTAAACTTGCGAATCAGTCAGTGATGCCCTCATAAAAAGGCGTTGTTTTAATTCAGATATCTATAATTTTAAAAGCTCTTTAAAATTCCCCATGTTTAAAGAATTTTCTCGCTCGCCATGTCCTCTAAATGCTAGTTCTTGCTTACTTAAAAACAATACTGCTTTGATGGGTAATTGTCTATTCAGGCTTACCTTCTTGATAAATTCAGCAATATAAAGTCGAGAGTTTGCCGAACATATATTCTCCTTACCCCCTCCCTCACTTCTCGAGCCAATCAGTGGGTCGAATTCACCGCGCTCTTTCAAGTGCTGCCGAGCGACGCGACGTTTGAAAATCTTTGATGAGCTGAGTCTTAGCTGCGTATTCCCATTATAGCCTATGCCGGAGGGACTGCTTACGTAATCGTTGTCATGACAACGGTGCTGCCAATTTTCGTATCAGCGCTCTGGGCTGAACCAAAGATTTTCCCAATTGAATTGCGGGAAGATGAAAGTGCTTTTTTTCTGATTGAGCGATCCGGCCACAATACGGTTTTTTTGTTTGGTTTTTTTTTTTTTTGAGATTTTTTTTAATTTACCGTAGGAATTCCATAATTTTAATCTGAATTTAGGAAAATTAGTAGAATAAATTATTTTAAAGTATGTGCTGATAATTTCAAGTGCAGCCCGGCTGTACTTGCTGTATTCCACGAGCCGCCACTGCCGCGTCGGCTTTAGAATTAGGTCCCGACAGAAATGTAGCATGTGTGAATAACAAATATTGTTGCGACAAAAGGAACTGCATTTAAATATTATTTGCTTTTTACTTGTTTCAAATGAAGTATAATGCATGTTAGTATACTTCATTTAAAATAAGAAAATATGCAGAGTTACTAAATTTAGATTTTTTTCAGGCATTTGGCGAATAGAGACAGTTATGACACTATTTGCGAACTGTTTTGTAAAAGAAATATTTATGCTACATACATGAATTTTAGTCTATGTTAATCAGGAATAGAGCAGCTTTCTATTAGTGAAAAAGTTTGAGAATCGGTTCTGTAGTTACAGAGATACCCAGGGAGCGTAATGTATTAGAATTATTTTGAGTGTTCCTGTAAAGGAACTATTTATGCTACATGCATGAATTTTAGCCTATAATACTCAAGAATAGTGTAGCTTACTATCAGTAAAAAAAGTTTAGGAATCGGTTCAGTACTTACAGAGATGCACATAGAGCGTAATGTAATTCTTATTGGCATCCCTGTAAAAGAACTATCTGTGATATATGCATTAAAGGTAGCCTATAACACTTAGGATGCCACCAGTGTCTAAGAAGTTCTGCTCTCAAAACTGCAAGGGGGGAGGTGCCAGATTCAAACCCTGGTCGCGCCTGTCGACCTAGCCGCTCCCAGTTTTCCGTGGTTTTCTAAAAAACCTCGCATAAATACGGGCTAGGATCCCTTAGAAAATCCCCCACAGAGGAATTTTCCATTAAGGCCTAGGACCCTAGTGCAGTCAATCGGTATCCAAAAACAAACAATGATACTCAGGAATAATGTAACTTTTAATCAGTGAAAAAAGTTTTAGAATCGGTTTAGTAACTACAAAATGTCCATAGAGCGCAATGCATTAGAATTATTTTGAGTGTCTTTGTAAAAGAATTATTTATGCTATATGCAAGAAAGGCTGCCTGTATGTTAATCCAGGGCATAAGCTATTTTCATTACAATTTTTTTCAAATCCGTTCAACCATTTTTGTGTGATTCAGTCAAAAACATACAAACACACAAACGTACACATTTATATTATTGGTAGGATTTGGAAATTTATGAACTTTTTATCGTCAAATGGGTTGCCAAACTGTTGCCAATCGTATTCAAAACCATTAATAATTCCATGTGCCCGGCATTTATTTCGGCAAAAAATCGCTTGTCTTGGCGGACCGCCGGGATAATACGTAAGTACCCCTTTCTTTACTTATGCTTTTTAATTTGGCGTAAAATCAACACAATTTCCATGTTTTTCAAATGCATGTGATTTTGCAAATAGAATTTCTGCTTTATTTCAAAAGCATAAATCATTTTGTGCGGGCAATAAAACGGCTTTTAATTAATAGTTTGAAAAGTAGTTAAAATTTCAAAATTTTGAGCCTCGGGTGCACTTTACCAAAGTTATGGGCTCAATCATGCTCAAATTTTCAAAGCTCTGCTTTCTGTAGATTTGTCTGGAGAACATTCATTTTTATTATTACAGATAGATAGATTTGGCATAAAACTGGCTTAATTTCCGTGGTATTTAATGTTTTTCAGATGCACGCGCGCTTATTTATTGAAGCAATAGCATTCTTGTTAGCTCAAAACATGAATCATTTGATACGGGCGAAACTCGCCAACCATGGCAATGTAAAAACGGTTTTTAATTAATAATTAAAAAAGTAATTAAAAATCTAAAATTCTAATTAGCCTATAACTAACTCCAGGGTCCCTCTATATCTAAACCAAAATGCACCGTAATCGAATCAGCGGTTTAGACGTGAAAGTGTTATAAACAAACAAACAAACTCACTTTCGCATTTATAATATTAGTTAGGATATTTATCTCATATCACTCCTTTACCTGTCTCTGAGAATATTTTCCCACCTTCCCCAACTAAGGCGAAAGGTAAACGAATCATGGAACCCAGACAGCACAGCAAACTTGATTTATCAAGTCAATAAACTTGAATTAAGCTTGAAATTTTCAAGCGTGTAAGCTTAATGCAAGCTTGAATCAAGTGTTCTAGTTTACACTTGCCCAGCTTGCATTAAGCTTGACATAGCAAGCTTAAAAAATTTTCTAAATACACAGGGCGCCGGTCGGCGAACTCGCCCCACATATTTTATTTTTCCACACATTTTCCCCTCTACGCTGAAAAATTTCAATTTAATTTAATAAGTTTCCATCAAGCATCGGCAGTTGGAATAGAGCCCGGGACCTTTGGGTTGGGAAGCCAGCGTTCTAACCGTTTCGCCAATCTGAGTTGGGCTGATATGACTTAGTTTGAAGTGACTGTTAGGGTTATCAAGCCGTTTTCTGGTCTGTTTCTTTTATTTTTCCATGGGATGCATCAAAATTAAAATAATGTTATGTGTGATTTAGAGACTCTACTAATAGGGAAATAAGCATAATATAAACTTAACAGCAGCACACGTTTTAAAGCTTTCAATATCGTGACACTCATGTTGGGCAATACTGGCCAAAATCGAGACAAACGACTGATTTTGAAATCAATTTCGTAGTATAATTGTATTTTATTTTGAAGAATTTCCATATTTGGAAATATAGAATCTTTTTTTTTTTTTAATTCTATGGTCAAGTACATTTATGACTGATGATAAATTATTTTGTGGCAGCTGAATTGCGCCTCATTCTACCACCCATAAAGTGAAGTATATTAACTAACTAAATTGTGTTAATTATATTAAAATTTATTTTTAGGGCTAATTAATTAGTTAATGGAATTACTAATGTTAATTAGATGTAAATAAAACTAAAACTCCCCTCGTGTTACACTTCAGAGGGGCTTATCCCATTCATTCCTTCCCCTTGCGTGTTCTAATGTCCAGGTTTTGAGCGATAATAAAATAAAACACAACTTTTACGAACTTTTCTTTAATATGGGCAAATTTGAGATAATTCTCCTTCTCGCCTACAGCAACAGATGGCGCCATCACCGTACGCTCTCCCTTTCAAGCAGTAATCAAGTTGTATTCAAGCTTGACAGTTCAAATGACTCCTCCAAGCTTGCTGCAAGCTTAAAATGAATTGACCTGTCAAACTTGTATTAATACGTCAAATTCAAAGGAATGTCAAGCTTGATTTAAGCTTATGTGCTGTCTGGGAGAGGACTGACAGAACCGAGGGAAGGCCCAGGGCCGGATTTCCCATAAGGCCAACCTAGGCCATGGCCTAGGGCGCAGAACAAAGAACCCCCCTGTCTGGAAACTATAGGCCCAGACTGGCTACTTTGGGAGTCCTAGGCTAGAGACTGAAAATAAGGCCCTTACTGGGGAATTTAAGAGGGAACAGAATATTAGAATATGTAGTATATGAAAATTATGATTATGTGCCTAAAAACCACATCGAACTATTTTAAAGCTGTTGGGGTCACTGACTCTTAGGGGGCCCTCTGGAGTCCCCCGTTACGCCACTGTGTAAAGGCATAAGATTACTGCGAAATAAATAACTAAATTACTATGATCTATATCAAATGACTCAAATTATCAAGAGGCCTGGACTGGCTGCTTTGGGAGTCCTAGGCTAGAGACTGAAAATAAGGCCCTTACTGGGGAATTTAAGAGGGAACAGAATATTAGAATATGTAAAAGAAGTATATTCATTTTTGGGGGTCCTTTTCAGGTCCCCTCAGCAATCGCCGACTGTCCGACCTGGCCAGTTTGGGCCTGCATGGAACGAGGAAGCACAGCGCAGAAAAAGAAAATATTTCCTCTGCCTCTTTTTCTCCCTCTCCACAGAGAGAGTAGCATGCAGACAACATGGCTAGCTTCATATACAATTTGCACCCTACCCCTGCTCGCATTAAGGAAGGGGGAAAAAAAAAAAAAAAAAAAAAAACTGCAAAAATCACAGGAAAAGTGAAGATGAAATGATAATTTAAGGCTTTCATAATTTTTTACGTCTTTTAGGGTAAAAATAGGGCATTTTTAAGGATGCCTTATAAGTATTTTTTTAATATGGCCTTTTTAAGGACTTTCCAAGGCACGTGGGAACCCTGTTATAGAGCTTCCAAAGTTGTGTTAAAATAAAGAAAGAATGAATTAATTAGGATATTTATATTTTGCTAAAAAACCCCTAGATCTCAGATGAGGTTTTCAAGCTACAGGCGAGGGGCCCGTAGCATTTGCTACTTCTGCTGTATTGCTAATCCGGCACTGTGTGTATGTGTGTGGGGGGTTACCCCACACTTCTGGAACTGCTCTTTCTTGAACTTTCCGTGTAAACAGCTTTAAGTTTGAATGAATGTGTTTTGAAAATCTGAAAAATAAACAATAACCAAGTGGTGTTTATTAATTACTTACAGCATATATAAAACACCGTAAAGCGTCATTTACAGTAGGAAATAATTTAAATTTATTGTTATGACTACTCTTCTGAATGACAGATTGTTTCTCTAACGAGATATTTTTCGACCTGAAGCTACAGCGAACGGTTTCAACCCTCTCCTCAGGGCAGGAGCGCGGACACTCAGCTCAGCAGATGTAACCCCCCCCCCCACCACCACCAGCGCCACCATTGATACGAGAATAAACAACTCAACTTCCTTTCCCCCAAGAAATCACTCCTGAAATCAAAATGCGAATTAATGAATTTAAGAAAAGATACATAAAATAATTTCTTTCAATTGATGCAAAAAATTAGAAACAAAAAATTTCAATGAAATGGTAAAAGCTTAGTTGAGAGAGTCGCTAATCGTGACCTAGTGCTTCATTTTTTGACCTTTTCTTGACTTTCATGACCTTTTTTCTATTTCTTGACTTTTCTGTGATTTTTGTGACCTTTGCATGATGGTAGACATCCTGATGAAGATACTCTACATTTATTTACATTTTGATTTCAGATTTATATTTATGAAAAATAAAGTTAAATGTGCCTCGAGTTTTCATATAAAAATATTACAATTTATATTGTAAGCTATGAATATAATAATATCTGAGAAAAAGAATTGATATCAGTTTTAGGGTATAATCACTATTCTTTTAGGTAGTAATCTGAAATCTTTTTTTAAGCAATGTTGGAAAAGAATTTTTAATGATAAAAATTTCAATGTCATTTATCATTTAATAAAAGTTCTTAGAGACATGACTCTGTTGCAATAAATAATTTTTACGTGTCTCAATGCTTGATGAATGTAAAAAGTAAGACCCAATATGAATGCATACTTTTATTAAACCATTTATTTCAGAATAATCATTTTTTCCCCTTATAGTTTACACATGCCACACAATAACAATAATAATATTAAGAGACAGAAAAGGAACATCAAAAGAAATCATCAAACAAGCGAAAAGAAAAAATATTGATTCGTAAAGATATCCAGCAAAATAACTTGACATACACAATGTTTTGATAAGGTAATAAGACAACAAAAATATACAGGTGAAACAAGCACTTTGAAATTAACAAATTTTAAAAAGATAAATGACTTCAAAGCAAAACATTATATACATTTTAAAATAAAACAGAATTAACAATAAAACATCACATATAGTTTCAATAATCAAAAGTAAATAAAAATTAAAAAACAAAAATTTTGTTTTCTGATCAAATTTTCAGAAAAACTACAAAATTAGTTTTAAAATAATACTTTGTAAAATATATTTTCTCCAAAAGATTTTTTTTTTCATTCATTTGTCTCTCAAACTTTCATACAAGTATAATGATGATACTTTTGTTATTTTTAGGGCTGAACTTAAAGAGTCAAAGAATAATAATATATGCTATATGCTATTGTTTTCCAACATTTTAAAAATCAATATAACTATAAATAAATGTGAAGTAGTAGCAGGCAATTAACTAATCTACAGACATCAAATTTCTGTCATTTTCTTTTCTGTTTAGTGCAACTGGATAATTGCACAAAAACAATGTTACAGCATTTTTGTCTATGTTGCCTTCCAAATTACTATGACCTAGTATAATAGTCAGTTGCCTGAATTTTTGTAGCCTAATATGTATACCTATTCATATTTTAGAAGTTGCACCTATTCATTTTTTTGGTAGGTTACTGATCTTTGACATTAGAGAAACTGAATTATTAGAGATAATACACATTCTCTAATAATTTAAAGAACTTGTGTGTTAAAATATTTCAATTGGAGCATTTAAATTAATAAGTAAAGAAAGTTGTAAGTAGATGAGTAAGAAGTAGATGATATACTGTACTTTTTAAAACTTTAAATCATTTCACTCATACAGTTGATTTCTGAGATTGTGTGCAAGTACTGTATAAAATTTAATCGATTTTAAATCATCAGAGTACTTATATTATTGTTTTTAATGCATCTAAGTTTATTTCTCTCTCTCTCTTCTTTTTTTTTTTAATTTACTGTTACAGTGTTACAGCGAAATATAAAAACCTATAACAGGGTGTCGACAGATCAGGGAAATCATGGAAAAATCAGGGTACTTTATCGATCTGGAAAAATCATGGAAATATCAGGGAATTTTGCAAAAATATTTAAAAATCAGGGAACTTAAGTTTTTGCCACGTGAACTAGATCATTTTTAATTGTCAATCTGATGCGCGGCTCCGTTCTGGATCACACGATACTCAACTGATGCACAGATACAGATATTTTACGAATTCGAAACCAGAATACAGATCATACGAGAACATAGAAATAGGAATCCGAGACTCAAGTGATGTAGGCACTATCACTATACGAATCCGAAAAAGTGCATGTATTCGGACTCGTTCTAAGATGCGGACCATACAAGAAACCGGATATGCGAATCATATCGGCATGTGAATCAATTTCGCATGTGAATTGCTTCCTGAATGAAGTCATGGGTAAAATGAATGGTTAAAGATGATTTAGTCTTCTACTGCACCGTTGTGTTTTTTAGTGATGGGACATTTGAGTGATGCCTGCTAAGCTCCCCCGCAAGACGATTTTTTTTTATAGATAGTGCTCATTTTTAAGACTTTTTACATATTTTTTAAAATTTCAAACGATACATTGATTGAAATAAAATAAGTTGACTAGGTGGCCAGTTTATTTTGATCAGTCATCCTTGCGCTTAAAATTGAACACTATCTTTATAAAACGAGGAAACTTTCTTCTACATATTGTCTTTTAGTGTTCAACTAAATTTTATGTTTGGATTTATGAAACTGAGCTACAATTTTATTAATATTAAGCATTTTTGTGGTTTTCTATTATTTATTTCCGTATATGAAGCATTCACCTGTTCGTGCATGATACACAATGGTGATTTACATGAAAGATTAAGGTATGTTATGTATATAATTAGTTCTGGAAATTTGATAAAGATAGTCAGGGAAAAATCAGGGAACTTTTTTTCTCAATTTCTGTAGCCACCCTGTATAATCCAAATTAACGTTATGGAATAAAAATTCACAATCAATTCTAAAATACAGGTAGAAAGTGCATAAAATAAAGGCAACATACATTTTTCAATAAAATAATTTCTAAAAAGAATTTTTTATATTCAATAACAGATGTACGACCAGGGATACTACCATAATGGAACAGTGTGTGTGCCTCAGGCGTCGTGCTGAGGGGGCATAAAAATAATTAAGGTTGACATGATCTCTAATTGCAGCACTGTATATTCGGAACGGACGATGTTGAAATTTTTATACCATGATGTATCATCAGCTTTACATTGCTATTTTTTGATACATCAGTGTCAAAATATAGACAAAATCATTCCTAGATGTACTTTCTTAATACTTATTAAATTCTAGTTATTTAATATGCAACAGCTAATTAAAAATACTCTTGAAATTTGTTTTTAATGATGGAATCGTTAGCAAAAGAAATGAAGGTAAGTAATGTAAAACTTTAAGAAAAGTCCCATTAAATAAATATAAATACTGGTGTGGATAGATTCCTTCTTTACACTAAAATGTTTAAAATTTCTTCAAACAGTTTTAATAATGGAACATCAAATCAGAGTAAACTTCTTGAAAGCTCTAAAAAATGTACAGTAATTTTATAAAGCATAAACAGGAAAAATAAACCATAAAAGGTTACTTTGTTTATTTCTTTTCTTTTGAATTAACAAAATAGGAAATCTTTCATAGTCTAAACTTAATTTGTCTGGAGGTACATATATCAATTGAAGGGGGGGAAAAAAAAAAAAAAAGAAAACATACATAAAATAAAACCCATATGCGTTGAACATAGTGCCTCCTCCCTTTTTGAAGTCAGTAAAAAAAATTTTTGTTGAAGGATGCAAGCCATATAGATAAAGAAGGATATTACACATATTCTATTTAAAAAAAAAAAAAAATGAAGAATTATTAAATAAAAATACCGAAGTCAGTTATATTGCACGTTATGGCAGTACCTTTTTAAAATCAAACACATTTTTAGCAAAATGAACAAATTAGGTCAAAGCTACCCCTTACCTCACAAAGAAGAAAAAAAAGTATAATTAGACAAAGAAACCCAACTTAAAATTACTTCATAACAAAAAATTATACCTATTCTAAATTAGTAGGTATAATTTTTCGATTTGGCAAATTCTGGCCAAATATAGCAGATAACACAAAGCTGGGTTCAGTTTGGAACTAATTCTTTGATACCAAAAGTCGCTGACTTGGCAACTTTTGCCCGCAAAACTGTCTAAGCTATACCATTATTCCCATTGTGAAATAGTAGAGTTCGGTAAATTCTCGCCAAATACAGAAGTGTAGTATTCTAGCTACTACTGCCGTGAAAATTAGTTTAGCAAGGTAAAAATTTAGATTTTCAAATTTAGCAGGCTACCAAAACAGAATTAAGATTTTGTCCATTGCGTTGTGACTGTTGGAGTAGATAAATAACCCATTGATCTCAGCCTTGCCTGAAGTGTGTGTTAGAAGTGTGGTAAAATAAACACAGAGACATTGCATTAGATCACCAAAATACAAATTTTATTTTAACACATCATAACTATAACAATCTAAATGGTAGCTTAGTATCAAGGAAATTTTTCTGTTGCACATTAAAGATACTACAGCATTTGCGGCTTATACCTTAGGATCTTAACATCATAAAATTTGGGTACCCAAGTTTATGCTAACAAAAATAATTTAAGATTTGAGTAACGCTTGTAACATAAAAAAAAAGAACAACAAAAAAAAAAAGAATCAGAAACTAATCATTATAAGGAAAACTGAATTAGACAGGCCTGATGAGTCCCACACACCAGTCCCTAAGCCAAACCCATTCAGGGCTACAAATCCAAAAGAAAAAAAAAAAAAAAAAAAAAAAAAAATCCCTTTCAAAACCCCACTACTTAAAACCCTGTTGAGCTGAAAAAATTTACGTTGTCAAACATGATTAATGAAACGAGAGAAAACAAAAATTAAAATAAGATCAACCGTAGCACACAAAAATTGGTAATTAGTACACGAGTTTACACAAAGATTCCCATACACAGGATAAATTAGCTTTTACATTACTTGCATTACAAGATAGGAATTTTCTACCTGCTAAATTTGAAAATCTAAATTTTTACCTTGCTAAACTAATTTTCACGGCAGTAGTAAGCAGAATACTACAGAAGATATCATCAAGCGGAGTTCAGTTTCGGAAACTTAGCTTTTTATGGTAAACTTGGGGATAAACAGTCAAAAAAGGCCAGCCTTGGCCACAAACCAGCGCCGTTATTGGTAACCCTTTAACAATGGTTGTAAAACATGGTTTTTTCCAATTTTCGGAATGATTATATCATTAGAACATAACCAAATTAATATGGGACCATACAGTCCCTTCAATTCCTTTGTAATTTTGTAGACGGTCCCAGCACTCAGTCAATCTGGCATCTTAAAAGTCATAACAAACCTTGAAAAACCGCTGCCCAGATTTTGGTTCGGCCAACAATTGCAATATGCACAGGTCATGTGACATGACCTCAAAAGTTAATGAAAGGGGCTGAATTAGCCTAGGAGAGAACTTTCGCGTGACAGTAATTGCCAAGGAAAGATGTATCAACTTGTCCAATAAAATAATGTAATCGCAGTTAGTTCTCCGACTCATTCTTCCACCGGCAGCCGTATGTTGGCCCAAGGATAATCACAGCTTGCACCGATGACCCCATGTTTTCCGTCACAAATCCGTAGGACAGCAGGGTTCTATCTCACCTGCCATCCTGGCCGGCAAAGACTTTCTGTTGGCCAGGATGCTACATATATATATATGCACTGACTGTAGCACTTCCTTCTTTTCTTAAGTCGGTAAAAAAAAGATTAAAAACATATTCACTGAGCTAATTCAAAGTACTATTTAAAAAAGTACCAATGTATTCTTGCGTTAAGTTTTTCAGGTATGCTCACATACATCAAAAGTTCGACTGAAGAGGGGTTGTGCTGTGCACCTGAAAAGCTTATAGCGAGGTACACTCCCAAGTTTCAAGATAGTTTCTTTCCTTAATTTTTTTTTCTGGTATGATGATTTAAAAAATATATTACATTCTTAAAAAAAAAAAAAAAAAAAGATAAATACTATACCCCAAATTTTATGTGAATAAAAAAAAACCTAAAGTAGTATTAAAAAATACTTCATCTAGCAAGGCTGGTACATTGGAACTTTTAAGTATAGTACTAAAAATTATTATTATCTGAAGCCCTATTTTTTGTATTATGCAATAGTTCAAAATTGATGAAATCTTGTGAAAATGTGGCAGATGCAGCATCTAACAATCATTAATCATTTAATTTAATTATAATTATGCTTTAATAATTTTAAAAAGTGTAAAAAAAAAAAAAAAAAAAAAAAAAAAAAAACAAGAAGGAAAGAATAAATACACCTGCATTTCCCCCTCTTTTGGCAGCAGTATGATTTCCAATAATTGCCACACGGGTGCATAAAAAGTAACTATGCAAACTAGTAAAGATATGAGTGAGAAAATCAACTTACTCGCAATTTCAAATAATAAATGTTCAAAACATTTAAGGGTTTTATTCAGTTTCATGTGGGTGGGAAACATTGATTCACGTTAGATTTCAGAAATGTCCGAACAACATCGCATTCTGCCTGCTTATTTTCTCATTCCATGTATGTTTAGTACGACGTGCAACAGGCCTGTAACTAGAAAAATCCATGTAGGGGGAGAGAAGGGGAGATATGGCAACACATTTTGATTTCAATCATTTTATTAGAAGGAATGAAAATTATTTATAAGGAAGGCAAATTTACAGGACCTATTCTCTCTGTTTTGCGACTAGTTAGCAGCATATGGAAATTGTCATAAAATAAAACATAGGGAGATCAGGAACAAACAAGCCGAATGATTCAGATCAGGTTCTACATCTATTACTGCGAATGGATAAATCATGTATACAGGTATCAAAAATAATATCTAAAAATCATTGGTAGTTTGATGTTAAGGGTGAAAACATGAATAAAACCGAATCACATGTCATAACATAAATTTAAAAATCACAATTCATTGATATACACATAATTTGAAGTAATAATCTTTGGAGGGGTTACTCTTTTTGATACGCCCATGGTCACAGCATAGAAATGTTGAACTCCACATTAACTGAACACCGTGTTAAATCAATGGCGGATCACCTAAGGAAAGGAGCTAAAGGGTTTTAAAAATTAGCCTTTCCATCAAAATTTTTTTTGTATCCGCCATCGTATTAAATGTTAGTTTTTTTTAAAAAAAGCTCTTTTTTATCTCTCTCTTTCTCACTTTTTTTTAAATTTCTGGTAATGATAGAAACATGTTCTTTGACTAGAAAGCAAGACAGTAAATTTTCACTTAAAAGAGAATATAGTGTGAATACAATAACTTTCTATCTATAGGATAATTAAAAAAAAATACCATTAATTATAAACCTTTCAACTAGACTGAATTAAAAGCCATTTCTTTTTGTGGTAAAACACATAAAAAATCACTGAGCTCACAATAAACAAATTCTTTCAATGACATAAGTCATTATTCGCATTGTTCGACAAGGACTTGATGAAGCATTAAGACTGAAATTTAAATATTTCGACAATAACAAAAAATAATAAATTAGTGAGATCAAGAAACCGCACAAAAGAATACAGATAATGTAACATCAAAATAACTAATAACAAAAAATGCAAGGCAAATATAGATCTTTTCAGTGTTGAAAAACTAGAGTTAAATATCAATAATATAGCAATAAATTAATCCATTTTCACATTTTGATAAATGTATCGTACAAATTGAAGGGAGGCAAAGAACGAGACTGTGCCTAGGGCAAGAAAGAACACATAGCACGTCAGCAACGTGTATCCAAAGAACTCAACAGCTTGGAGAAGTCCATCCATGTTAGAACGCTGGATGTAATAGAAAGTGGCGTAGAAGAAAACGAAAATCCCAGTAGATCTGAAAGTGGAAAAAACAAAAATAATAACAATCAAGGCAGTGCAATTTTTTCAAAACAAAGTGTAGTTTATAGCTTACTAGCGGAAGTACCCGTGCTTCGCACCGTGCCATGTTTCGCACTGTGCCGTGTTTCTCCATTCCGTGCAAAGCACGGGTAATAGAGATTATTAAACCAACAAATACAAATGGAAAATAAATAAATATTAAATACACTTTGGTTATTATTTACCTTCTTGTCCCAGCAAAATTTTACTCTCTTAAATGATTTATATCTTCCTATCTGCAACCATATTTCATGTTCAAACAATCTTGATCATGATGCATTTTATTTTATTTTTTACTAGATTTGCAATGTTTGCATAATTGAAACTTATTTGGGGGATCAAAAATCTAGCATAGCAGCTATTGAGAGTGTCCACTCCTATAATATATCTCCGTGATTGTAACTTATTTATAGAAAAATACTGGTGATGCATATTCTACAGCTTACGAAATATGGTAACAATAGATTAAAGCTGATGAGAACTAACAGCAATTAAATAAATGTAAAAAATACATGTGAAGCATATTCTACAGCTTACGAAATATTGTAACAATGGATTAAAGCTGTTCTGAACTAATAGTATTTAAATATATGTAAAATTATGTGGCATACTTTTATGTCGCATTTTTGGGACATATTTTTCATACAATTTTCAATAAAGGGGGTGAGAGATAAAATGACATAGTCATTAATAGATGGAGAAAATCTGCACAGAAAAATGCACAATTCCAACTGAATGAAAATTTTAAAAACTTATTCTCAGGTGTATTCAGCAGACGATAAATTACAATAAATTGCGCCAAGCGTTAGAATCATCTCCTCAAAATCGCACAAAACCGTTTAATTTTTCGCCAAATTAAAAAGTTGCACATTTTAGTCTCAGAAAATTTCTAAATAATATTTTTCTTTTGAGTATAGAACATTTCATTCCTGCTCTGATTTCTCATGTACAAGATATTTTAATTTAAAAACAACCTTACAAATAATCTAGACACAAAAAAAAATCGTTATTCTTTTATTTTTACTTCAAGAGTCTGAATCATTTAATAAACTTGCCGAATGTGGCAACCTAGATAAGCTTAATCTTCACTCTTTCCACTGTGAGGTTACAATTACGAAATGGCGGAAAGCAAAAATTAGCCTTTTGCGAAACGTTTTTTATCGATATCTTCTAAAATAATTCGCATTTTGAAAAAATCGCTTCGAGGTGTGTCGGGACCTGTCATGGAGAATTTCCGTACAAAATTTGGTAGGTCTACGATCACCCGTCTGCGAGCTACGCGAGACACAGACAAACAAACAAACTAACTATCTAACTAACGAACAGTTTATACATTGCTTTATTTATATGGATGTTAAGCCAAAGCTTGCTGGTATACTAATTATTATAACAAAAGTTTCCTGCCAAATCTGCTCGAGTCAGCTCATCATGCCATGCTTGAACCTTGATGCATAGCATGATTATAGGGCATCAGATGGCACTAATGTCTCTTAGCTAGCTCTTGAGTGGTTGAATACTGATATTCTTCCACCAGGGGCATAGCCAAGGGGGGGGGGGGTTAGGGGGGACATAACCCCCCCCATGAGGAATTTTTTGCCATACAAAATGTATATTCTTCACTCCCTTATCATACAAATGTATGCATATATGTGAGTTGCAGTAGTCGTACCCCCCCCCCCCATGAAAAATTTCTGCCTACGCCCCTGTCTTCCACAAGTTCTCGCAAGCGGCCCTCAACATCAGTAGGCCGGCCAGAGCGCTCTGCTTCTTGAATGTCATAGTCCTTGTTTTTGAATTTTCGGTACTGAACCTTCACAGTGTCTTATGAAACGACAGTAGTATCTAAAACTGTATACAAAATTCACTGACATTCTCTAGATGATTTTTTGCAACAGAACTGGAATTAAATAGGGTAATAATCGGATTATAATAGGGTAGGGTAAGGGTAATAATAGAATTCTAATCTGGTAGCATAATACAGTGGTCACTGCTTATTCCGGTCACATCGGGAAGGCTTGAAATTGACCGGAATAACCAAACCAAAATAAAGGGCGGGATCAAATTAAAAAAAAAAAAAATCAGTTAATTAAATCAAAAGA
Organism: Cheiracanthium punctorium; assembly: GCA_038373885.1. Lineage (NCBI taxonomy): Eukaryota > Metazoa > Arthropoda > Arachnida > Araneae > Cheiracanthiidae > Cheiracanthium > Cheiracanthium punctorium. Next base: position 122,251 of record JAWZYV010011957.1, read on the forward strand.
TGTGTACTGTATTAATCAATATTTTAATGTTTGCACACATTTATTTAAGGGAAAAAAAAGTGAACAAGCAAAAAAAAAAAAAAAAAAAAAAAAAAAAAAAAAAACTTAGGTACATTTATATATATGTATATAAACAATTACAACTTCTTGGGGGGGGGGGAATCTGAAATTAAAGGCTGCTTTAGGACCATTGTGTCATGCAGCGTAAATTCAATTTCACTTAATACTGAAAACAGGTTGTTCTCAAATGCTCTACTACGTAAAGTGCCTATACAGTTCACCAAATCTACTCTTGTGACACGTAACCAGTTCAGGTGCACATTGCCGCCTCCATCATCAGGAGTGTAATTGGTTCTAGGTGTTGAATTGATCACTATTTTTATGAAAGTTCTGTTAAGTTTATTAACAATTGTTTTGAGTGAATTACCGTAACACCTTCACACAAATATGAGTCATTTCTGACTGGCTTTCATATTGCTGTAAAAGTTAAGTACTTCAAAATTTTACCTAACCTCCAAATTTTACCTGACCGGATAAAGTGGCAGTCACCACCAGGGTAACCGGCGGAAAACACGTGCAATTTGGCTATTTGGTTCTGTTCATACCGATTTTCCCCGGAATAAGCAGCTCACCGGCAGTGGCGGCTCGTGGGATACAGCAAGTACAGCCGGGCTGCACTTGAAATCATCAGCACATACTTTAAAATAATTTATTTTACTAATTTTCCTAAATTCAGATTAGAATTATGGAATTCCTATGGTAAATTTAAAAAATCTCCCCAAAAAAAAAAAAAAAAAAAAAACACCCAAACAAAAAAACCGTATTGTGGCCAGATCGCTCATTCAGAAAAAAAGCACTTTAATCTTCCCGCAATTCAATTGGGAAAATCTTTGGTTCAGCCCAGAGCGCTGATAAGAAAATTTGCAGCACTGTTGCCATGACAACGGTTACGTAAGCATTTCCTCCGGCATAGGCTATAATGGGGGTACACAGCTAAGACTCAGCTCATTCAAGATTTTGAAAGGTCGGCAGCACCTGTGAATTCGACTCTCTGATTGGCTCGAGAAGTGAGGGAGGGAGTAAGGAGAATATTTGTTCGGCAAACTCTCGACTTTATATTGCTGAATTTATCAAGAAGGTAAATCTGAATAGACGCTTATGAATGGACAATTACCCATCACAGCAGTATTGTTTTTAAGTAAGCAAGAACTGGCATTTAGAGGACATGGCGAGCAAAAAAATTCTTTAAGCATAGGAAATTTTAAAGAGCTTTTAAAATTATTGATATCTGAATTAAAACAATGCCTTTTTATGAGGGCATCACTGACCGATTCGCAAGTTTAAAAGAAAGGAGGATTGATTTGACTTATAAAAAATAAGTAAGTTTTCTTTTCTTCTCAAGTTATCGTTACAAAAGAAAATTCTAAGGAAACATCGAATCAGACACGGATTAATGCAATTTTGAGGATAAGAGCGGCTGGTTGAAATTTATGTCCATTTTATGGAAAAGTAAAATAGGATCTCTTACATTTTTTATGTAATTTCTTTTTTTTTCCTCGGTGAGGGCTTAATCCGCCAGCTTTCGAATTCAATAACAAAGATTTTCCATTCCTGTCCGGAGGAGGGGGGGGGGGAGGCTCATATGCTTCCGGCTGCACTAACAGTTTTGACCACGGGCCGCCACTGCTCACCGGATAAACCACCGACCAAAATAAGCGGCGACCACTGTAGTTCCATTTCAGACACCTTGTACTTAATGATAACGATATTTTTTTTACAAATTTTATGAACAGTGTTCTAAAGCAAGTCTTTCTTTCAAATGCCAAAAATCGTTTGACAAAATTTGAGTAATATGCCAACATGAACTGTTTGTACCAAAGGTATTGCGGTGGCGAGAAACTTTCGTTACAACCTAATATATTCAGAAGGCTGTTTCATTTTTTTTTTTAAATACAGGCGTCGTAGAATTTTTTAACATTAAAAAGCAATGATTAATGATAAATACTCACACAAACACACACAAAAAAAAATACTGCTTCTTCACAAACTGTACTATGTACTTTCAATGACAGTACATTTTAAAGACTGCCGGGTCTGTTTATTTTAGGAGACATTTAAAAGTAGCTGACGTGCATATTCCCCCCCCCCCCCCCCCATCTACTGAACTATGGATCTTTATTACTAAGCAAATAAACTAGGTCTCGTTATAATGTAAATTTTGAAGAAGTGGTACACATGTTTATTTTATTACGGACGCCAACGCGATTTAGTCTTACCCGTTTAGCCGCACGCGTCTTACCAAATTTTCTGATTAAAAAAAATAAAATTGACATTGAATTTCTAGATTTATAAAAACACTAAAATAAAAATGTGATTTTTGATGAATAGATAAATTCTTTAGTCCTATCTCTGAAACTTCAACCAACTGTTTGTGGGTTAAAAAATATAACAGTAAAATCAACAAAATAATTTTGTTCAATGAGCGAGCACAACATGAGTTAACGAAGAAATTTTGTTAATTCAAACAAAAAATTTGGCCAATTTTAACCAAATAAACCATTTGAATAAATAGTTTGGTTAAATTAACAAAACATTTGGTTATTTCAACCAAATTGTTTGGTTAAATTGACAAAACGTTTTGTTGAAATAACCAAATAATTTTAACAAAATAATTTTGTTAATTCAACAAAAATTTCGCTGGCGCTGTTCAATTGGATAATTTTGCTGATTCAACAAAACATTTTGCATGCAGTTATGGTTCCAAAGAAGAGGCCGCCAAAATTAAGGTTTGCTCCGGAAGACGTAAATTCGAATTGGGACAATGGATCTGCTCTAGCAGTTTTATCGGGTCCGAACAAAAACGTAAAATGGCACTTAAAAAAAAAAAAAAAAAAAACAATGAGAAAGTGTTTCACTAATTGACCCAAAATTCCACCCTCTCAATCTAAACTGTTCAGTTTTCTGTCAGAGAGAAAAAAAAATCTATAAACATAAGTTTCGAATAATTGGGTATTTATGAATATTTTTTTCATACTCACACAGGGTTGCTACTCAATTTCTGAAAAAAAAAATTCCCGACTTTTCCACGATAAAAATCCGGACTATTTTTTTACGTTTAGGGCGTCCATTTTGGATACCTTCTTTAATATTTCCAGCTTCCCAAAGTAAGGCTAAACGTTGATATTGTTTACAATAACATATTTCTGAGAATTTTCCAGGTCACATTATGTGATTTCCAGTTTTTGGGCGAAAATTTACGATTTTCCCTCACTTCTCCCTGACTTTTTTTTTTTGCCAAAATGAAATTCCCTTACTTTTCCAGGTTTTCCCTGACCGGTAGCAACCCTGGAGCGACGACAATTGACTGGTTGTCCGTCAGCTTCCAGAGCTATGCAAGTATAGTAATAAACAAAGTACTAACGTAAAATAATGTACTATAGAAATTTTCTGAATGTCAACAGCTGAAGGAGGACACGACCCTCCCTTCTTTTTGCCTCCTAGCAGTGGCGGCCCGTGGTCAAAACTGTTAGTGCAGCCGGAAGCATATGAGCCCCCCCCCCCCTCCCTCCGGACAGGATTGGAAAATCTTTGTTACTGAATTCAAAAGCTGGTGGATTAAGCCCTCACCGAGGGGGAAAAAAAAGAAATTACATTAAAAAAAAAATGTAAGAGATCCTATTTTACTTCCATAAAATGGACATAAATTTCAACCAGCCGCTCTTATCCTCAAAATTGCATTAATCCGTGTCTGATTCGAAGTTTCCTTAGCATTTTCTTTTGTAACGATAACTTGAGAAGAAAAGAAAACAAAAAAAAAGAAAACTTACTTATTTTTTATAAGTCAAATCAATCCTCCTTTCTTTTAAACATGCGAATCGGTCAGTGATGTCCCCATAAAAAGGCGTTGTTTTAATTCAGATATCCATAATTTTAAAAGCATGTTTAAAGAATTTTCTCGCTCGCCATGTCCTCTAAATGCCAGTTCTTGCTTACTTAAAAACAATACTGCTTTGATGGGTAATTGTCCATTCATAAGCGTCTATTCAGGCTTACCTTCTTGATAAATTCAGCAATATAAAGTCGAGAGTTTTCCAAACATATATTCTCTTTACCCCCTCCCTCACTCCTCGTCCGAGCCAATCAGTTAGTCGAGTTCTCAAGTTCAGCCGCCGTTAAAAAATCGTTCATCGGCTGCATACTCCCTATGCCGGAGAGGCTGCTTACGTAGTCCTTGTCATGGCAACGGTGCTGCCAATTTTCTTTTCAGCGCTCTGGGCTGAACCAGATTTTCCCAATTGAATTGCGGGAAGATTAAAGTGCTTTTTTTCTGAATGAGCGATCCGGCCACAATACGTTTTTTTTTTTTGTTTGGTTTTTTTCGGAGATTTTTTTAATTTACCGTAGGAATTCCACAATTCTAATCTGAATTTAGGAAAATTAGTAGAATAAATTATTTTAAAGTATGTGCTGATAATTTCAAGTGCAGCCCGGCTGTACTTGCTGTATCCCATGAGCCGCCACTGCCTCCTAGATGGGCACTCATGCAAGTAACTGAACTTAATATTTTGGATTGAAACTTTTTTGACCATAATCACTCATATGTCAAATCCGTTAAAAGTACTAATCTTATAGACAAGAATACAGTTAAGTTTATTAGAGACTCAAGACATCTCGCGTAAGACAATAGGGTCGGTCCTGTCTCGTCTTGCAAATGAGAGACCAGACGTCTCGCCATCACCACTTCTGTCAAAAATGGTTATCCCACTGACCAAGTGCAAAATGTATAAGAGTTCTTATTCTCTTTCCGATATCCTATTTGTGCACAGCTGTATTTTAAGTAGTTTCTGTTATAAAAAGCAAATATCGTTCGGAAATCCTAATATAATATAGTAGTAATGTGTATCGCCGACATTGGAATTCTACTAATTTGTACTACTCCAAAACAAGTTTTACCGCCATCACTCAAAAAAAAAAAAAAAAAAAAAAAAAGGGCAAAATTTATGAGAAAAAAAAAAGGGCAAAATTTATGGAAAAAAAAAAAAAAAAAAATGTAACAAATATCATACCAATGGATGGATCGGCTTGCGAATTTTAAATATAGTTAATAAAAATAAAAACGCTACTTTTTTCCCCCTTCCAGTCAGAATTGAAAAATCTGAAAATCCTCTAGTTTTGTAATTTTAAGCGATAGCTCGAATTTTTAACTTCCGGAAAATTGCTTTAAAAAAGTAAAACAGTTAACACCTGTCGCATATTGTACGTCATAGTCTAGATTTGCAATTTCAATTCATTTGAAATAGCTTCTCAAATTCTAGATTTTTGTCTGAAGCCTTCAATTAAGAATTAATATATCACTGAAAATGGTAGACAGCCGAAGTGTGAAGGTCCCGGGTTCGAGTCCCATCGCGCGGTCGTCGATCTAACGGTCTGGAGTTTTGGTAGGTTTTCTCCAAATGTAACGTGAATACGCGTTAGTACCCCTTAGAAAGTCCTCCTACCAAGGCATCTCTCATCTTAGGCAGATACCCCTCGCGCAGGTTTGCCTTAATCACACACAATCACAATCAAATATATTTTACTGAAGTGGCAGTTATGCTACTTCGGTAACTATAATATTACACCTAGAATACGAAATTATTTGTTTTAAGTAAACAAAGACTTTGTCATGATCAAGAGTAGAAGTTTAAATGTAGGTGTATATTAAATCGACGCTACTGCAAGGAAGATTATTGAATGACGAGGCAAATCACGCGCATTGTAGTTTTCCCAAGAAATCATCATCAGAGAGAATTTTTTGTCAAATATTTCTTTCTGCCTCCACAACGGTCAGAAGAAATGAGAGTACACGGTATCAAACTTCATTCCACGATTCGAACAACTGAGTACTAAGAAGCAGGCTCACTAAACTGCAATACCGCCAAGAGCATACAAAAATTTAATTATATAAATGGTTATGTTTTTATTTCTTTTTCACAGTTGTGTGTATGTATATACAGGGTGCCCGCAATTAACCAAAAAGTTGAATTATTTAGTAGAAGAGTTTGAGAAGAGATAAAAGAAAAAAAAATATTTACTTCACGTACAAGTACGCACTTATTCCGATTTATTGCACGAGAGTTTCGAAGTGCTTCCCATTACTTGCAACAATATGGCGAAGCCTATAGTATGAAAGTTGTCCAAAACTGAATGAATAGTTCACAGTATGATGGTCGAAATTTCAGCAGAAAATGAAAATTCTCTGTTGGATGGTCAAATTTGGGGTTTTATTACTGAGAACTGCTTACAAAGGCGCAAACTTCTGCTGAAAACTGCTTGGAACATTGCGTCTGTATAGTGCTGCATCCAGAACCTTATTATTGCATGGGCAAGTCGGGACTTTGCCCAGGGCCCCCCGCATCGAAAGGGCTCCCAATTTCAAACGTTGTTCTGAAATATTCTTTTTTGTGTCAAAATTTCCTGAAAAAGAAAACAAATTTCATAGATTGGGACCCCCCGAAATCATTTGAGTGACATCCGAAAAAAACTCTATAGCTATACTGGTGCAAATATTATAATTCTTAAGGGGATGGTGGACATTAAAAAGTTTTTTTATTTTATTTAATAAGATAGGATTATGAAATTTTGTATTTTAATATATTAAACTAAAAGCATTATAAACAACTGAAAAAATTTAAAAATATATTTTAAAAGTATTAGTAATTAATTAAAAGTTAATTAAATTTTTAGTTTCGAAAAAATGCTCCATGCGTTTTAATTTTAACTTTTTTATAGTAATTTTGTTTTATAATAGCATAAAAATATATTTAAAAAAAGTCTGTGTATCGGTTTTGGATTCGACCGAGTAGTTCATTTTTTAGAAATATTTTCATGGATATATACCAAACTTTCCCGAATTTTTTCAGTTTTCGTAAATAAAAGTGAAATTTCATAATCGAAATTTTGACCCTATTTAAAAAGGGATACACAGATTTATTGTAATATATGAGAAGAATGTTTGTAGTAAATTTTGTACAATTCCGACCAAAATTAAGTCGCATGGAGCATTTTGAGCCCACGAAAATTTTGATAAGTCGGTGTCCCTGCTTCCATCACTGTGAAGATGCGACGGCAGCTGATTCAAGCCCGGAAGCAATGAGGGCACACAAGAGCGAAATCGCTGCCGTCGCGTCCGCTTGTGTCTATGATTTGCGTGCCAGGTTAAAGCAAATAAGTCACTAAAATATTCACTTTTATTCATCGGGCATAGAGCACTATCTATGACAGATGTTTTGTTCAAAACATTGTCATAGATTGTGCTAAAAATTGCAAAAACCTTAAAAATTACGATTGAAATAGTACCGTTATCCTTTATTTTTCTTGTGAATTCAAAGTGCGTGCTCATTTTAACTGGCAGAGAGTTTTATCAATTTATGCGATACCTCTGACTGTGAAGCAAGACGTTGGTTGAAATTCTACTAGCGGGAAAACGCGGGTCTGAACAATTGGGGTTCGAGGCGCTTTTGTTTTATTTGAAATCAAATAGTTGAGCCAGTTCCAAAGAAATGTGAAATGTGAAGGACCTCGAAGTGAAGCAAGTTCCGCAGAAACAGGGGAAGACAGATGAATGGACTGCACCGTAAAAACGGGACACCCACAAACTTGTTTGGGACTAAACGGGGCGTGGCCGCCATTTGCATATAGACGACTCCACAAATTTTAGGTAGAATTTGCATATGTAGTCAACAGGAAAAATAATAGGGCGTTAGATAAAGATTGTAAAATACTTTATTTTTTGACAGGTTAACAGCTTCCACGGATGAGACATCTTAAAATAAGTTAAATGAATAAATTCTAACTGATTACATTAATGCACTGGACTGCATCGTTAAAAAATATATTTCACTTTAATTTATTTTAAACACACATAAGTCATTTAAAGGTGTTCATACGTACTCACACTCCACTTTGAACATATCGAAATAAAACTTTTTTGTCGGTCAGGTTTTAATTAGAGGGTGCCGGATCATTAAAAACTTAGTTCCGCGAATACGGACCTGAAAACAGATAGCCTGTTTTTATATCCGCGGACACGAATATGAAAACGAATCATTTGCTGTCACATCTACGAATACAGGTCTTGATTATCGCACGGGCATTTGGGGCACGTTCCCTGGGCATTCATGCACAAATAGGGCAAAAAATTGAGTTTAAAGCGATGTATAGGGGCACAACAGTTCAGACAGTTGTGTAAAGGGGCATAAAATTTGAAAAGTGCGCTGAGCACAAAAATGTTATATTCAGGCCTTGCGCGAATACGGATCTTCTTGTTAAGAAAAGATTTTCAAGAAAGTAGCTCTGAACGACACATTTGGTAACTTAAGATGTCTTATCCTGGAAAACAAACAAACATCATTTGATAGATCGTTCATTTAAACAAATATTCCACAAAAGTATGATTATGTTCGCACACGTTTTTTTTATTTTTTTTGGGGGGGGTGGGGGTGGGAGCTTGAAAAACATGAATCACGGAAAGAAGCGCCCGGGGAAAAAAGCTCACCATGCACATTATTCTGTCATTTCCAGTGAGTAAGGAAGCTAGCCGACTGATATATATTTAATTCAGCGCAGTTTAATAATTTATTAATGTTTTTATTGGATGAATTAAGCAGTTTCATTTTATAGTGATTATAGTTCTAAGCAAGAAATGAATAGATAAATCTATGCCTCCAACTGACCGGGGAGGTTTGAGAGGGTGCGTTAATACGCCCCTCCTTCCATTTCGCACCCTTTCACGCAAATAATAATATCTAACCAATGTGTTTATCGTGTTGCGTCATTTTTACTGCAACCCAGTTTTGTCAAGCTTCTCTTCTGGAACTTCTTGCCTAAAGAGGTTCGAATGGAAGTGCTAGCAATACTTTCTTTCACTTCGGAATCCTCGCACAAATAATAATAACTACGCTCTCCCGGCAAGAGAAAGTGCTGTTCTTAGTGACACACACCCCTGGTTAAAAGTGAAACAAAATACAGATGAAATGGAAACGCATAAGTTGAGAACAACCTGCTATATTCTTGTTTTACGAGCAAAATGTTGAAAATTTCACACTGGAAAAAAAAAAGTTGAGACGAAATACCATATTTTATTTCTACAGGTGCGCAGAACACGTGTCTTTCATTATATTTATTCTTATGTCTAATCTCAGAAGTCTTTTTCATCACCCAATCAGATCTTTAAAAAAAAAAAAAATTAATTGAAAATTTTAAACCAGCATTTTTTTTTTTTTTTTTGCTCTCATCCGGTGCTGCCCGCACCCCCCACAGGACGAGGACGACACTGACTGCAGCAAACATTTTGTCGAAGGGGGTGGGGGAACCGATCAGCTTTTGCGGGATTGATTTCGAGGGTAAGTCGGTCGGATAAACAGGAAAACAAGCACTTTTCTTTTTCAGATTTTTGGGAAAGTTGAAAAAGTAAGATATGGGGTGAAAGAGCTACTGGATTTATTAAACCATCTGGTAATGCACGACGCTGTCCCCTTAATAAGTGGCGGGGCAGCTTCCGAGCATTTTCACATTTCTGTAGCCGAAACTTCTCATATTAGCTTTTCTTATCGAGCTGCTGTCTTCCGAAAGCCGGAACTATCAACTATCCTGTAATAGCAGCCAGCTACTACTGAGCATCTTACCTACTCCATTTTCAACAGCACCTCAGGTTTCGGCTGTTATATCTCCCCCACTGAATATTCTGAGACAGCTGTTGCTGACGTTCCGTCGTCATGCCGGAAGACCAACAGACTTTGACATGCGATTCTTCACTGGAGTGAGGCAGGAAGGGAGAGGAGAGGAGAGGACATATCTCCTGGATTCTGTAATTATGAGCTTTCAAAATAGCAATAAATCTGTGTATCACAGCGAAGTGTCTAACAGTGACGTACGTAAGGGCGGAAGAACAGGGACACACTTGGTCCGTGCCTTCAGAGCCTTATCCATTTTTTATGTGTTTCACATGCTTAATCAAAATACAGTTCTACTTGAATAAACAGAAAATTTATATGGTTTCTTTACATGTATTGACATTTGTACGTGTTGATTCCAAATCTAATCTTTATCATCATGACCCCCACGTTCGATTCGGGACCCTGGACGCAGGATCAGAGACGGGACCCATTTTGGCTCCTCCCCTTTTTCTCCAGCCGTGTGCTGCATTAAAATTGCACTGTCATTTCTTACCCATATTCTTTTAATAGAGGTTATTTTAACATTAAGTCTATGAGCCGAAAAATCCGTGCCATGAAAAATAGGCCGTTTAGAGGGGTGGCCGCTCGGAGAGGTTTCACTGTATTTAGAATTAGTAGTACTAAAAAATTTGGAGAGTAGCCAGTTTTGTACTACAAATCTCTACTTTTTTTAGGCAAACCACTGAATTTATTAAGAACTAAATTTTAAAATTAAGAGTTAGAAGGAGATAGAAGTTCAGAACAATATGATTAGCATTAATGAAAATAATAAAAGATGTTGGCTGACCAATATCATTCTTTAATTAGAATAAATGAAATAAGAAGCATATCACTTTTCAAGCTAAATAAAATACTCTTGAAATTCAAAAGATTTGTTCAAATGAAATATTTATTTACTAATGCTGAAATTTTCAACTGCAGGTCTGATCTACACTTAAAAACAAACACAGTTCCCTTGATTATAAATTACACACACACAAAATAAAAGCATTACCAGATTAAGTGGAAGAATTTTAAAGTTAAACTAATCCAAAATTTATGCTAAATTGTCAAAATAGTATTGAAGAATTATGAAAGATTACAAAAAAAATTCTATTAAATTAATGCTTATGATTTTTTTTTTCTAATTTAAGCAACTCTGCCTGCTTTTCTTTTGCTGTTCTTCTTAAGCTATAGGACTTTAATAATTAAGTAATGTTTTCTTTTTCTGCTTGTTCAGAATAATCATTAGCAGATTTCGAAAGTTCATTGATGCATTTTTCTAAATACTTTCTTTATATATATATATATATATATATATATATATATATATATAAATTCCTTCTGACTTTGCTCTTCTAACAGTCTTTTTGAGTATTTTCAAATTCTCTTTTGTCATCAAGATATTGGTAATATTGTCTTGCTGCCATTACTGAAGCACGCAGCTCTTTATCTATAACAACTTTTGTTATATCGCTGCCCTAGTTTTTTATGTGGTCACATATCAATCTCAATGCAACATTACGATACATCTGAGAGGTTTTCGACTTCTATCTTTTTATTTACACTAAACCCTCTTTCCACTGTCAGGGTTCATACTCAATTTTCAAAATGAAAATTAAGGAGTATTTAAGGACCTCGATTTTTTTTTTTTTTTAAAGGAGTCCACTTTTCCCCAGACTATTGATGTAAATATTCGTAAAAATGGCTGTTGTATCTTTGCTACAGCAAGAAAAAAAATTCAGTTTTACTGGCAATAAGTCATCTTTTAGTGCTTCTGACACAATCAAATACTTTCTCTTTGGTTTGATTTTCTCTCAACAGATGATTTATAACACTTTAGTTATTCAATTATTTCAATTGTCCATGTCCTTTCCGCAGCAGGACAATTTTCAAGCCACCTATTCTTACAAAACCTATATGGCATCTTCCCAGACTCTGAGAGTTGAAAATAGTCCTCTCTTTTTGCCGGCGAATCCTTGAATAGAGGTCTGCGCCGCCGCGCCACGCCGCCGAGGTTTAGGCCGGCGCGCCGGCGAACGCTGATTGTACACCGCGACGTACAATCGGTTCTAAAACTTTTTAAAGAATAGTTCCTAAACTTTCAACTGCTTATTTTGGATACTTCTTAACGCTAGTAACTTGTAAAGATACAATTTAAATTTTTTGAGTAAATGGCGCAATTTGATTGCTTTAAAAACTGTTTAAACATTGCATTATAATACCTCAAACAACATTATAGGTTTGGAATGGTTCATGAGAAGGTTGTGGAGAACAACAAGAAAAACAAACAAAAAAAACCGCTTAAAAGCAAATAATGTATCAATCGTACATTCATAACTAAATATATCGTGAGTGTGCTATATAAACAACATAAACCTATCCGATTTTGATACAATCTACTGTTTCAGTTTTGCTGTAGAAATATTTTAAAAGTGTACCACAACGCCAAGCTCATACTTTGGAGCCCCACCAATGGCCGAGCGCATAGCGCTCTGAAACGGGAGAACGAAGGGGCCTGGTTCTAAACCAGGTCGCGTCCGTCGCCCTAGCCGTTCGTAGTTTTCCTCCGAACCTTAGCGTAGATACGGGCTACGACCCCTTAGAAAGACCCCCAAGGAGGGCACATTTAAAGCCCGAGCCAGAGGACTTTAATTCGAGTCTGCCCGAGCGATATTATTTGAGTCCGAGCCCGAGCCCGAAATGTCAGCTAGTAAATAAATAAAAATCAGTTACTTCATTGATAGAATATCATAGATTTTGCCGTTTGTGCAAATTATAGGCAAATATAATCGAGCCCGCCCAACACAATCGTGATCTCTACACCCCCACCCCACGGCCTAAAGCCCGCGTGTAGCTATTGGCAGTAATCACATAATATCATACTCAAGACTAGTTTTCATAAAATTTCTAGTCTTAAAAAATCTCATTTTAGTGCGCCAATTTATGCATATATGTGTGTGTGTTTACGCATGCATCGGTTTTCATTATGCTCTTTACCAAAAACTTTCCCACGCCGCGGCGCGCCGCCGCCGGGTATCTAGGGATGGACGCGAGACGTGCGAGACGAGAATCGGGGCTGTCTCGTCTCGTCTCGCAGTGGTAAACCTCTGTCTCGTCTCGCAAACACTGTGTCTCGTTTCGGGTCTCGCAAAGAAATTGCTGTCTCGTCTCGCGAGTCTCGCAAAATTAAGGACTGCGATTTCGTTACCATTTTATACTAACTTCTTATTGGGATTTTATTGAAAATTAATATTAATAATAATTACTTACATATAGCCACATTAGTAGATATATTAATAACTATATCAGCATATATCGGCATTTGAAGTAAAAGAAATTGAGATTTAATACGTATATATAATGTCACACCGAAAATATAGTATTTATTTTTATTTACTAGCTGCGTGCCCGTTCTTCGCACTGTAGTAAACGAAAATTTTCCTAACATGAGTAATTTCAATTAATTCTAGTGATGTGGAATCTAAAATAAAAGCAAAATTATTTGACTCTTGATGTAAAGTTTGCGTCATGAGTATTAACCTGGCATCATTGCAATTTAATGACTGAAAAAACTACGTCAGTGTCATTCGCGATCAGAAAAGTGAAAAGCTTAGCAGTTTGCAGAGAACTCCTGACTTTCAAAATGTGTTATTTCTAACATCATACTGTTCAAGTTGTAGCATTCAATACCTCAGACACTACATGAAATGGACAACCGATTGTTTTAAAATAGCTGCGCACCCGCTCTTCATACGAGAAGTAGCGAATATTTTACTAAAATCATATCTGCATGAGACAAAACAGATTTTTTTTTTTTTAAGTTCAAGTAATCTCCTCTGTTGAAATTACTGCGGGATATATTAACACAAATTAGAATTACTTATCGTTCAGTTGGTTGTAAGATAACCCTTGAAAAATTATAAACAGAACACTTTTAGTCTTTATTAAATCTCTACTATTTACTTTAACGTCAATTTCACGTCTCTAAAATATGTGTAATTTTTATATTAATGAAAACAAGATTATATTAACGATAATTATAATTATTTGCCTAATATTTCCAATAACATTACCGTGTGTGCATTTTTAGATTTCATTATAGTATCTCAGTTGGTTAATAGACGTCTTATTTTTTGTTTATATTTTCAATTACTGAAAAGTTAATTTGTTGACGACTATCCGTTTGTACTTTTCCACAATAATTTTTAGCGATAGTACTACAGTCGTTATGGTCGCCCTGTTTACAGAAAAATTAAACCATAATCCCCCTAATGTATATTCAGTGTGGATTTAAAAAAAAAATGAAAATACTTCTAACAGGCGAAGATAATTTTAGAATAGGAACCCAACTGCAAGATAAAATGATGGGGAGGGAAAAAATTTATAAAAGTTTTGCAAGCCGAAGGAAGGGAAAACATGATAATATAAACGAAAAGAGAAATAGTTTTTAAAAAAATTGCTTGCATTTCTTTCCGTCCGATATTAATATATAAGAATTAAAAATGTCATTTTAATCTCTTTAAAATAGGCCAACAATAGGGATTGAACCGCCCCTAGAAAGTTGTTACCAGGGTGGGCGCCCCCCCCCCCTACGCACGCCACAACGTGCGTGAAAGTTTGAGGATAATATCGGTACAAGGATATTTCAACCAAGGATATTCAACCATATTTCAACCTACTCAGACTAAGCATCAATGCGAATGCAAGTTGCTCCACTTCTAATCTCTCTCTGATATACCCGAAACCCGATTATCACAGGGGCAAGGGGGGGCGGTAGTCCGGTGCCCCTGAAGAAAAAGGGGGCCCATATATATCCCGATTATCTAAATTATAAATTCATATGTACTGAAATAGTAATTGTGGGGAAAAAACTGAATTTCCTCTATAATATAGGTATTACCTAATTGTCTATCACTAGATCAAGTTAGAGATATTTTTTTGGGGTGATAAATACGATTTGATTAAAGTACAAAAACTACAGTTAACTGAAATGCAATTTTCGAGTACAACAGCGGTCAAAACTGGGTTTAAATGCTTAAAAGAGGGGGGCTCAGTAAAGGGGCTTAATGCGTAAAAAAGGGGATAGTAAGGGGGGGCCCAAACTTAATGCCCCGGGCCCCGTCTAAAAGTGGTCAGATTTGAACATACCGTACCGCCTTTCCTATTTACATATTATTTTTCTTTCAACTCTTCTCTGTTTTCTTTTTTTTTCCGCCTCTTTCTTTATCCTCTCCTTTGTGTGTTTTGTATATCTCTCGTCTGTTCTAATTTTAAATGTTACGTGTTTGTGCGTATTGTAGAGTGCTGATAGTATACCAGGACCGAAAACGAAGGAGAAGCAAGTTAGACGGTAGAGGCAAATTGTCGCTTTTCAGATCGTATTTATGCGAGACGGAAAAAAATGCGAGAATTCTCGCGAGAAATCTCGCGCGAGACAAGACTCTGTCTCGTCTCGCGTCTCGTCCCGCAAAATATTTTCTTTCTCGTCTCGCAAAAAAATGCCTGTCTCGTCTCGCGAGACAATGCGAGAATTCTCGCGTCTCGCGTCCATCCCTACGGGTATCCCAAGTTGTTCGGCAGCCGCCGCGAATTTCCGTGCGGCGCAGACCTCTATCCTTGAACAACCAATACAGGGATGAGAGAAAACTTTCTATATCCCAATCAGTAGCTCTACAGCCATGTTTGAAGCTGTTATTTAATGTGCGAAGACAACAGCTTCCTACATTAACTAGTAAACTGTTGTGGTCTTTTCTTAATGCTGCTTGTAATAAAGGAAATACTTTTCCAGTTAACTGATGGGCCATCCATTGACAAATTAACAACTTTGGAAAAGTTCAGTTTATTAGTTTCACTACAAATAGCAGATAATATGTCCTCTATAGTGGAATGTCCCATAAAAACTTAACTATAATAACGCGTCCTCACAACGTTTGCCTCACCATGCCAAAATTGAACATAAATATCCATCTGCTTCTTTTGAACTGCAGTGGTCAGACTTTCATCAAACAGGTTTTAGTTAATTTTATAAGTGGTTTGAGGGAAGCAGAATTCCATTTTGTTCAGCTTTGAGATTCATATACTGCTGGTGCGAGGAGTTGACGTCGATTAAATTTTGTGAAAAGCAACTTGATTTAACGGATAAAACTGTTATCGGTTGGAATAATTACTTGCGTGAATTAAGTGTGTTGGATATGGAGAATAAACCAAACAAGAAGGTAGGTGGACCAGATTGCATTGTGGAAGTTGATGAAAGTTTGTTTTCTAAACGTAAAAATAATTGTGGTCGAGTATTGCCCGAACAGTGGGTGTTTGGTGGTATATATAGACAAACAAATTATTTGTTTCTTGTCACTGTTCCTGATAGGACAGGCTCTACCCTTCTTGATAAAATTATTGGAAACGTTGCAGAGTAGTACAATGTATTCTGACAGTTGGAAAGGTTACCAAACAAATAGAATAGAAATAGAAGGATTCCTACATACTAAAGTTAATCATAAGTACAATTTTATTGATCCGGACACAGGAGTTCATATATAAACAGTTGAGAGAATGTGGGACAGTGCTAAGAGGAGGAACAAGAGACATAAGGGGACAGCGAAACATCATTTGGAATCATATTTATCAGAGTTCATATGGGGACAGCATCAGGCGAAAGAAAATAGAGACTGTTTTGAATCTATATCGGACCATTTTCCACCGAAATCCGATTGACTACTTTGATTTTGAATAAAGTGTTTTATTTTATAATTTGTCGCAAAAATTTTAGGTGTAGATTGGCGGCACTTAAAAACCGTCAAATCTCTAGCTGCGGTGGCGTTAATACGTAAGTACCGTTTGGCAAATTTTGGGGATAGCCAAAGAAGTACTGACCACGGACTTTCAATGAATTGAATGTATCCATACACTTTAATGGATTTAAAGTCCTTTGCCGTGTAAATAAATTACCCTCCCGATTGCAACACAAATATGCACAGTTAGATGTTACAATAGTTCAATCCAGTGGCGGCCCGTGGTCAAAACTGTTAGTGCAGCGGGAAACATATGAGCCCCCCCCCCCTTTCCTCCCGACAGGATTGGAAAATCTTTGTTACTGAATTCGAAAGCTGGCGGATTAAGCCCTCACCGAGGAAAAAAAAATGTAAGAGATCCTATTTTACTTCCATAAAATGGACATAAATTTCAACCAGCCGCTCTTATCCTCAAAATTGCATTAATCCGTGTCTGATTCGCAGTTTCCTTAGAATTTTCTTTTGTAACGATAACTTGAGGAGAAAAGAAAAATCCGTCAGTGATGTCCCCATAAAAAGGCGTTGTTTTAATTCAGATATCCATAATTTTAAAAGCTCTTTAAAATTTCCCATGTTTAAAGAATTTTCTCGCTCGCCATGTCCTCTAAATGCCAGTTCTTGCTTACTTAAAAACAATACTGCTTTGATGGGTCATTGTCCATTCATAAGCGTCTATTCAGGCTTACCTTCTTGATAAATTCGGCAATATAAAGTCGAGAGTTTTCCAAACATATATTCTCCTTACCCCCTCTCTCACTTCTCGTCCGAGCGAATCAGTTAGTCGAGTTCTCAAGTTCAGCCGCCGTTAAAAAATCTTTCATGGGCGGTACCAACTGCATACTCCCTATGCCGGAAAGGCTGCTTACGCAGTCGTTGTCATGGCAACGGTGCTGCCAATTTTCTTTTCAGCGCTCTGGGCTGAACCAAAGATTTTCCCAATTGAATTGCGGGAAGATTAAAGTGCTTTTTTTCTGAATGAGCGATCCGGCCATTCGGAGAGTTTTTTAATTTACCGTAGGAATTCCACTTCTAATCTGAATTTAGGGAAATTAGTAGAATAAATTATTTTAAAGTATGTGCTGATAATTTTAAGTGCAGCCCGGCTGTACTTGCTGTATCCCTCGAGCCGCCACTGGTTCAATCATTCAGAAAATTTCAACATTCTACGGATAAAAGTTTTAGAGTTATACGAAATTATTTTTGGAGCCAAATTTGGCAATATTTCGGCAAAACTTGCCAAGATCGATGACAAATGGCGAGATTTTGGGCATGGACCAAACAATGACTGACTACCGACGTAATATATTGAAGATGCCCGTAGTCGATATTGAAATTTCTTTGGGTAGTCCCGTAAATAAACTCTCCAATAGATTGGAACTAAAAATCGAGATGCACAACTAGATGTTACAAGAATTTTATATATAAAAATTCAACATTCTACAGCTAATAGTTTCTGAGATATGAGAGTTAAATACATACACACGACACACGTACACTAGAGATGAGACGGACTCTGTAATTCACAATTGCGTTCGGGCTCGGGCTCATGAAAAATTTCTCCTTTATTGAACATACTCCTTGAAACAGATTTTAAAAGTTATTCATGAGAAAAATAAAAGTACAGTCAACTCCGGTTATAGTGAACCTCTGGGGACCATCCAATTTCGTCCACTCTATCCGAAGTTCACTAAAACCCAAGTGTCTTCATGATGGATAGAGATACTGTATGTGAATCGGGACTAAAGGTTTGCATTCACTATAGCCGATGGTTCACTATAACCGGAGTTGACTGTACTTATAAAAAAAAAATAGTGGCACTGGCGCCTAGAAGGTGCGTGAAACTCTTTGGATATTTCAGAATGGCGGCTTATATTGATTAGTTAGTCATGAGATCCGACATTATTTGATAAACATGGATATATCAAGAATTAGAAAGTGCATTGAGAGTTTGCAACTATATTTGTCTTTAATTTGCACAAACGGCAAAATTCATTGTATTCTATCAATGAAGTAATTGGGTTTTTTTAATCTTTAACTGAAATTTCGGGCTCGGGCTCTGACTTAAATAATATTGCTCGGGCTTGGGCTTCAAAAAATGAGCCCGAACTCATCTCTAACGTACTCCCAAAAATCGCACAGCTTGGCGACTTTTGGAGGAAGGCAGGTGACCGTGGTCTGACCATTATCTAACTATATGGTAGGAAGGCATTGTGTTTGAAATGGATGAATGTCTCTAAAACTGCCATTGACCGTAATGTGTTGAAATTCTTTTTAGTGTTCCTGTAGCAGAACTATAAATGATGCAGACACTATTTTCGATGGAGAGATTCATTTTGTAACCCATAACAACATATATCACTTCTGAGTCGTTTGAAATAACCTAATACTTTTAAAATATGTTTAAATGAATTTCTGCCCATACAGCGTAATGTATTTAAAATCTTTTGGGCGGCGTTGTAGATAAACTACGCAGTTGATTGAGACGAAAAGGGGAGGTGCACAACTAGGTGTTACAATAATCCTAAATATAAAGTTTCAACATTCTACAACTAATAGTTTTTGAGATATGCGTGTTTAATGAATTTCTGTCCATAGAGCGAGCGTAATGTATATTTAATCTTTTGGGCGCCTCTGTAGATAAACTATCCAGTCGATTTGTACTAAAAGGTGAGGTGCACAACTAGATGTTACAACAATCCTAAATATAAAGTTTCACCATTCTACGACCAATACACGCTTAAATCAAACGAGCGAAATTCGATCAATCGGAGCGATATTTGGCGCAGTTTTCAAAAGTGCGCTTCTCCTTTAGGAGCGTTTTTCGATCACAAAAGAGTGAGCGAAATATGCATGAATGGAACGTTATCAGTATTTTGGAGAACAGGAAGCGAGGAGGAGATTTCTTAGAAAAAAGACGAAGCGAGAATTCTCAGAAAAAAGACTAAAGAGCACTTTTGCGGAAATACTGGCAGGTTTCGATGCAAACGGATCGAATCAATGAATTGTCTTTTTCGCTCACCAATCCATCGCATTTTTCGCTCTTTAGATTTAAGCGTGTAGTTTTTGCGATATGAGAATTACGTACGTGCAGACGGCATGGAAGAACAGGTCAAAATAGACTCGCGGTCAGTCAAAAATGGGTTGTAATACATGCAATTACATGAATGTGCATGCATGCGTACGTTGCGATGAGATGCATCGCAAAAGTTCTTAAAAGTAAATTTAGAGGTAGTCAATATCGGTTTTTTCGTCGAAATCTGGCTCCCGAAATTCTTCGCGATCACATTACTTCCTTATACTCCGTATAGAAAGTAATAAAAGTTTCACTTTCTGGATGAAATGGAAACAATAACAGCGATTTTACTACAGTCGAACTCTGCTATAACGAGTGCTGAGGGACAGCGATATTTGCTCGTCATAACCGAGTACTCGTAAAAAACGGGTTCGGGAAATAATCAGAAATATCCATGCATACTTACTTATTTTTTTGTTTCTGTACAGTACAAAACAAGTTAACTAATTTGTTTTGACTGTCTTATTGTCTTTTTCTTGTATTATTATTCGTTATAAAAAGACTCATGGACCTATAATCATAGTCAGTTGCAGCGCCAGATTCTAAAAAATGTTTTTTGCCAGGATGGGATAGCTCACGTCACTGAATGTGTCGTTTAGGGCCGTATTCACCGAACTTTAAACCCTGGAGTTAACTCAGGAAAGAGAGCTACTTCAAGGGTTAGTGAGAAAATGGTATTCACGAAGCAAAAAACAAGGGTTACCCTAAAATTTAACCCTGACTCAAGGTGCAAATGCTTACCCTTCAATTTCGGAGAGTTGACTCGGGTTTGAAAACATGGTGGATTCGAGGGTTGTTTTTATAGATTTGGAAAATCCCCAAAATGAAATGAAAAAATTTGTAAAAATGAAAAAAAAAAAAAAAAAAAAAAAAAGTAAATTCTTGAATATTTTGTGCTTTAACAGGCGGAAACTGCTGTGGAAACCACCCATCCCATCAAGCGATAAAAGTAGCCAAAAGTGGGGGAAATTTAGTTACCGGGTGTCCTCGCCAAGCACCGATGTGTCGCCAAGATTGGAGTTTGGTCGAAAGTTTGTTCACTTTAGCCTTAAGGTGCTATCACACGAGAGCTCTACGCACTGCAAAATGCACGTACAACACTTTTGTACTGCAGTTTTACCCTTCAGTCAGGCAAAAACTGTTGTGTGATAGTATTTCCCTTGACACCGGACTGTTTCGAACAATGTTGAAAAATGTTTGGTATGAATGGCGAAATCAGCCAATCAGAGCTCTAGACACTGTCCACACCTTCATTCAAGATGGCGACCTCCATGCCTGCAATGTGGACGGCGGAAATAGAAGCCGATTTTATTTTCGAAGTGCATATCAAAAACCATTATAAACTTTTTTACTGTATTTACTTTTACTGTTTTCTACGGTATTACCAATGAACCTTCGAATTCCACCGTCAATGTCAATGTGGGGCGCGACAGGACGAGTGATTTTTGTGACAAAAACAGCGATGACGTAATAATTGTTTTGTCACAAAACGAGCGATAACGTCGCCAAATCGGCAACCCCGTGCCAATCCAACAGATCGTTTTCTTGCCTTGCAATACAACCCTATACCTTGCTTTTGACAAGGAAAATGAAAGCCGAAAGAGTTGTACGAGCATTTTGAAGGACGAAAATGCGACGTCTGATAACGGCTTTAGAGTCAGATGTCTGTTGTAACCTGTGTGGATTGAGTTGAGGTGTTGGATGATGCTGTAGTTTGCAAGAAATTGATTGGTTGTTGAGTTGAACAGTATTGTGATGTTTGTTAATGGAATTTTGGGATTGGCTGACGGTTATTAACTGTAACCGGTGATCGGAACTTTTAAAAGGAGGATGTTTTGAGCTTGTTTCGTCATTTTTAGTTTAGTTTGCTGTGGGGTACGTGAGTTATTTGTCCGGAACATTTACGGAATTTTGACATATTAAAAAAACCTCGTCAGCTTTTTAGAATTTTAGTGAATGGTTTTAATGTTTTAGATTGTGTGGTTTTAGAAATTTGAAGATGCACCCGTTGTTGGTTAATTTTAGTATATTTAGTATGTTTTTAATTTTGGAAAGTGATGAAAAGGTATTGGATTTTTTAATTGATGTGGGCTTAATACCGGCAAGGACGAGTGTTTTTTTTTTTTTTTGTGATTTGTGTGGTTCGGAAATGGCTTGCTGGAATGATAGTGGGAGGAAGGTGGGCTATCGATTTGTTTGCAAGAATAGAAAAAAGATTGCGGTCTATTTTGTTCACATTAACTGAAATTAATTCATGGCGTACAAGGAGGGGGGAAAAAGTATGTCGTCAAGTACGGCGACTGATTATTTTTCGTTCTGTCGCGAGGTTTGCGAAGTGGTAGTTTCTCATGAAGATAAAAAGTTGGGGGGTGCTTGGAAGACTGTGTCTTTGGATGAAACTTTTTTGACTAAGCGGAAATATTGCAAAGGTAGAATTTACGAATCCAGTACAATAGTGGTATTTGGTATTTACTGTAGGGAAGATAAAGAGGTTTTTTTTTTTTTTTTTTGAAGTTGATAGTAAAAGCAAGCAGGAATTATGGCCATATGTTAAGAGCTTTGTTCACCCTGATACGTCGGTTATTTGTACAGATAGTGCACCACAGTATAGGGGGGTTGAAAAAATTTTTAATCAGGCAGTTCATAAGACAACTAACCATTCGAAAGGGGAATTTGTATCAAAAGAAGACAATAAAAATACCATAAATGACATCGAGAACGAAAATAAGCAGTTAAAAAACCTGTTAAAAGTAAAGAGGCCCAAAAACACCCTTTTTCAGTTTATGGCATTATATTTTTATAGACGTACCCAACTTAATAAATTTTCAACAAATGGAGAAAAAATATTTCAATTTTTGAGTGACATAAAGAAGGTATATCCAGGATCCAGGAAAGAAGGATTGAAAATGAGAAAATTTATTGTTCCAACGGTAAAATCGGAAAATATAGAAGGAATAATTACTGCAGGTTGTAGTAAGGATCCTGAAATTGATGTAGAAGAAATTGAAGAAAGTGATTGGGAACAGTACTGAAATTTTTCGGGATGGGGGGTTTAGTTTTCTAATTTTGTATTTTGAGGGGGGGGGGGTTGTATGAAGCAAGTGCTTTTTGATGTTAGTTTTTGTAAGTTTAAAAGGTAATTTAAGTAGTTGTTTGGCGAAGTTTCGTGGTTTGATTATTACGTATTGTGAGTTTATTTTGGAGTGGGAAAGGAACTCATGTACCCCACAACCAGTTTTTTTTTTTTTTTTTTGTATGCATTTACTGGAATATATGAATCAGTGTTTTGGATATGTGAAGGTGAGTGAATATTTTCTGTATTTCTTGTTTTGTAAAACCGTGTTTCGCTCGCGGAAAATTTTGTTGACCAAAAAAAAAAAGCGCCAAATTACGGGTGTTGGCGAAAAAAAAAATCGCCAAAAAAACAGCCGACGCCCGCTAACTAAATTACTCGCCCAAAAGGGATCAAAAATCTTTGTAGAATGTTTTCAAAAACTTTGGAGAATGACTGTACTTTTTTTCCCAGTAGAGACTGCAGGCGCCATCTGTCGGATTTATCTTGGTTTGCTTTTCCATTCTCTCTTTCATTTTTATTAATTATTTTTTATGTTGAAAATAAGTAAGTAAATTCTGATCTTTCCTATCTATCTTCCTTTCTCTATTATTCCCCCAGATGAGAGGCGATTTGGCCAGAGCAGTGTGGATCTACTACGCACCCCCTTTTTATTTATTTATTTTTTTTTTTTTAACAAGAGACGGGATAAAAATATTTACATTGAGGGGATTAATGATTTAGGTGTAAAGGATGCGGAAAAAATTCTGTTGAGGCGTTAAACATTTTTGTCTGATTGTAGTGTACTGTACTTAAGAATAGCGAATTAACAATTTTTCACACAAATGTGAGAAAAAAACACAATATGCTTCAGTATCATAGAATTTTTCAATGACATACATATTCTATGTGTAATATATAGAGTACCTCAAAAAGAAAAACATCAAAACTGCATAAATTAATATTTGTGCGCTAAAAAATATTGGATGTCATTTTGTATGAATTGTTTAAGCACTGTATGTTTTACATTAAAGCTAATTTAATTTTTACGCTTTAATCCGCAGTTTGCATAAAAACAAAATTAAATATCATGAAGCAAGGGCGTGTGGCGGGAGCCGAATTTGATCTCACGAACATTAAACCTAGTTCACGTCTTCATGCAATCATTATTCTGTCCAATCACAGACGAGCTTTCAAAGCTGGGTGCATTAGTTTGAGATAACTCTTAGAGTCAGGTAACCTTGGGTTAAAATAAGCTGGTGAATACTGTTTTCGAGTTGTCTCTGAGACAAACCGGCTACGCAGGATACCCAGCTCTCGGAGCTATGACTGGTTTCTCACAGTTTGGTGAATATGGTCTTTAGAGTTACGTCTCTCCCGGAGTTACCAGGCATAATTTGGATTCTCATCAGAAGGTGGGGGTCTTCTGAATATTGGTATCTCTCGGAAACTGCATATGACCACCGAGATGACTTTCGGAACCACGGATTAAACGTGAACGTACACGGTATGTCTACAGTGGTATGTCAGAATCGAACCCTAAACCTTCTTGTTATGAGTCCAACGCATTAACCACAGTGCTAACACGGCACTACTAAAAATGTTTGAAGTTTTTCTGAGTACTGAAAAGCTATTGAGTATATTGCGGTCGGTTCAGGGTGAA
The DNA here is from genome assembly GCA_038373885.1 of Cheiracanthium punctorium. Lineage (NCBI taxonomy): Eukaryota > Metazoa > Arthropoda > Arachnida > Araneae > Cheiracanthiidae > Cheiracanthium > Cheiracanthium punctorium. The sequence goes on from JAWZYV010011957.1 coordinate 146,525, forward strand.
ATTCAGCTTATTCGTCGTTATCATCGACTTTGAAATGCCAAAGGAATTTTTTAAAGGAAGGATTATTAGATGAGCTAGAAAGGTGGAGGTCAATAGAAACTTTATGCAAAAATATTCCTCGCTATAACCGGTGTTTGCTCATTAAAAGCGAGTTAAGTACCCAAAGAATTATCATTGTATCAACCAAATATTTCCGATTTCCTCGTTAAATCAGGGCTCGTTTTAAACGAGTTCGACTATACTCTCAGTGTGTTAGACACCTGGTAAAACCAGTTCAAGATCACTGATAAAAATAAAATATAGTGAAAGAACAAAATAAGTTTGAAATGTCCAGAAATATTTAAAGAAATAGCGGGGAAAAAAAGGAGACAGTTAAATCACAAGAAAAAGTTCAATAAATAGAGAATGAACTTCGTTATTTGGCGGTTCTTTTACGAAGAAATTCGCAGAATTTTCTTGGCCCCGAGGAAAAATTCGCAAAATAGAGATTTGTTAAATAGAGGTCCGACTCCAATTTCCATTCCAGATAACTTGGCTTTTTGTGCTTCTTTTCTAACCCGTGACCAACCCACTGCACTGTTGTTTCATTGAGGTATGATGGTATATTTTAGCCATTAGTTTATTTTACTTTTGAATTATATTTCTAGTTTTTATAAAATTACAAGTTGTGACAGGCTCAGAGTACTGATCACATTACGAACATAGCAATACGCAGAGCCCGATTAACCTCTGAAGTGAGGGGAAGCTCAGTCTCATTTCGCCCCCCCCCCATCCCCTTTTTGTTAAGGAAATGTAAAGTTTTAATGATTTTCTTTCATAAAAAGGAAATTTCATTGATTTAATTAGTTCTAATCATTTCCTTTGATAAAAGCATTTTATTTATTAATCTGAAATTTTCCTTGGATAAAAATATTTTATTCATTCATCTTCATAATAGTTTAGTTCATTGTAACGAGATTTTACAGCATTTTTGAAATTACTTTAAACATTAAAAAATAACTAGAAAAATTACCGTACTGGAACATTAAACTTTATTAATTTAGTACTATTTTTCATTAGACATGGCTTTTTTCAGGAATTCTTTGTTTGTTTTGATGACATCATAAAAATCACAACACAGAAGTTGAGAATTAATTTTGACCTTTAGAAGATGTTTAACATTACATATTAGTCTACCCCTTTCTGCCGGCCAAATATTCCCCATAATAGAGAAAAAAAAAAAAAAAAACTGTCAGCTGCAGCAGATGCCCCAGGCAAAGACATCGTAAACAACCAATTTAGAAATGCTGCGACATGAAGTATCCAGACTTCTGAAAAGCACCACTTCTCTTCATTAAAAATGTTTACAATAACTTAAAAGATCATTTAAAAACAAAATTTTGAATTTTCATCGCAGTTTTTCAGTCATTTTCGCCGCCGCCGCCCCTCCCTCAAATTCTGAGGGGAAGCTCAAGCTTCCCGAGCCTTTTCCAGGGTGTCTACCGGTCATGAAAGTCATGAATTTTGCCTTTCAGTCATGAATTTTTCCGTAAGAAAAAAAAATCCCCTTTCCAGGCCATTTGATATCAAATGGACATTTGAAAGGGTCTTGACATCACCGGAAATTTGTAAGTCTTTGTCGTAGTTTGTATTTCTTTTGTTTTTGGGTGCGTTCAGATTGCCACCTTCGAGTAACTCGAGAAAAACCCAAATTGTTCACGATGCCAGATTTGAGCTTTCCAAAGAGATAGACAAAGCGTTCACGCTGCCAAACTCAGTAGCATTACTATATGTATTTGTTAATTATATGAAATTCTACATTACAATGACATATGCAACAATAATTTTTTACAGTTAATTACGGTCATGAAATTTGAGCAGAAAGATCATGAAAATGTCATGAAATTCAGTTTATGAAACTTGGTAGACACCCTGTTTTCAATAATCAGGCCCTGGCAATAAGAGCTTTCATGATGAATAATAGGACAACTGGTTGACGCTAACTACTCTTCAACCACTCTTTAGAAAACTACTAGCGCCCTTCAGAAAAATTTAATTTTCTTTTGCAAGAATAGAAAATGGAGAATAAAAGCAAGAGAAGCTGTAACATTCCTGAATATCTCCACAAAAATCACCATTCAGTTATACTAATGAGGACAGGCAACATACATGAGCATTAAAATTAATAAAAACTGTATAATAACACACATAAAATGGCACATATGATCATGTTGGGCGGTACTAAAGGTTAGCCTTTCTTGAGTTGCAAATGTAGTCAAACATCCACAAATGTAGAAAAGTCTAGAAGTAGAGGCTTATTTAAATTCCAGGCTTTCTACTCTTGTGGATTCTTGAACTCTTGTAACTCAGGAAGGGAAGGTCTTTTGTACTGTCCAAAATGATCATTTTGTAGAGATATTCATCAATTCACTCACGAATTTTTCCGTAAGAAAAAAAAATCCCCTTTCCAGGCCATTTGATATCAAATGGACATTTGAAAGGGTCTTGACATCACCGGAAATTTGTAAGTCTTTGTCGTAGTTTGTATTTCTTTTGTTTTTGGGTGCGTTCAGATTGCCACCTTCGAGTAACTCGAGAAAAACCCAAATTGTTCACGATGCCAGATTTGAGCTTTCCAAAGAGATAGACAAAGCGTTCACGCTGCCAAACTCAGTAGCATTACTATATGTATTTGTTAATTATATGAAATTCTACATTACAATGACATATGCAACAATAATTTTTTACAGTTAATTACGGTCATGAAATTTGAGCAGAAAGATCATGAAAATGTCATGAAATTCAGTTTATGAAACTTGGTAGACACCCTGTTTTCAATAATCAGGCCCTGGCAATAAGAGCTTTCATGATGAATAATAGGACAACTGGTTGACGCTAACTACTCTTCAACCACTCTTTAGAAAACTACTAGCGCCCTTCAGAAAAATTTAATTTTCTTTTGCAAGAATAGAAAATGGAGAATAAAAGCAAGAGAAGCTGTAACATTCCTGAATATCTCCACAAAAATCACCATTCAGTTATACTAATGAGGACAGGCAACATACATGAGCATTAAAATTAATAAAAACTGTATAATAACACACATAAAATGGCACATATGATCATGTTGGGCGGTACTAAAGGTTAGCCTTTCTTGAGTTGCAAATGTAGTCAAACATCCACAAATGTAGAAAAGTCTAGAAGTAGAGGCTTATTTAAATTCCAGGCTTTCTACTCTTGTGGATTCTTGAACTCTTGTAACTCAGGAAGGGAAGGTCTTTTGTACTGTCCAAAATGATCATTTTGTAGAGATATTCATCAATTCACTCACAATGTTTTATTAAAACTTTCTTTTTTTCAGCATAGTATAGTAATTTTTGTTAAAGAATTGTTGAAGAAGGAAAATTTCTAAAAACAAACACATAACAAACTTTAAGTTCACAAATTTTTAGCTTTTAATGTAGAAGTTATGCTTCAGAATGACGTCACGTCAATGAATATTTCATGGTGGGATTCTTGGGATCTTTACATGGCGTTTGTTTTATTCCTGATACCCCTAACAAACCCTTTTGCTCAGCGGCATGCATTTTTTAAGTGCATCTCTGTATCTATTTATACTACTGTTGAAAATTTAGCATAACTCATTTCTTTTAGGAATAGAACGTAAGCTATTTTAATTATTTGGGGGCCTTCTAAAACTTGGGGGACCCCAGGCCTTGGCCAATAATAATTCGCCCTTTCACCCGTACACAAAAATGTTTGTCTAAGATTAATAGCACTCAAGGGCTGAAAAGTATGGGAAAAACACCCTTTTTATCAACTACCTATTAAGGTCGATTTTTAAAAGAACTTGAAAAAAAATGTTTAATGAATTTTCGTTCGTTACATTTTAATGCAATATTTTTTTTTTTGCTATCTTCATTTTCCTTCTAAGTCGAAATGAAAATAACGTTTTGGCCCCTCACACCAGTTTGGACACGAACCTTTAAAAAACCCCGAAAAGGATTGTTAGGCATGCGTGTTCGCTACATTTTAAAGCAAAAATTTTATAGCTATGTTTCCCTTTGAGATGGGATAGCAAATTCGAAAACAAAATTTTGGCCCCTTATCACAGTTTTGATACGCATTCTAAAGAACCCAAAAAAATAATTTTAAGCATTTATGTTCACTATACTTTCAAGCAAGAATTTTACGGCTATCTCTGTTCTCCTCTGATATATGAAGGGAAGTGTGAAAAGAACGTTTTGGACCCTTACCCCCGTTTGAGTGCGAATTTTAAAACCCTGAAAAGAATTTTATTTATTGCTGTTAGTTGCATTTCAAAGCAAGGATTTTATAGCTGTCTCTTTTTTCCTCTGAGATATGAAGGGAAATATAAAAAGAACGTTAAAGAATGTTTCGGCTCCTTACGCCCGTTTGGGTGTGAATTCTAAAGGCCCGTTTACATGGGAAAATGGAAAATCCCGGGTAAAAGCAGAGTATAGGGAAAAATACGCAATGCATCATAGCGAGGTCATCCACGGCGAGGTCATCAGGTAGCCGTGGGTCATCCCTGCATTCACCCTTCACTGGACTAGGAATCTTTCTACCCCGCATTTTGCGACTGGGATCAATCTCGGGACCTAAGGTGTGTGAAGCAAGCGTCCTAACCACCAAGCAAATCTGACTCGAGGTGAATTGACTAAAGTTTGAAGTGACTGTTATGGTTGTCACGTCGTTTTTTGGTGAGATTGATCAGTATTGCTCATGCCGATCTACATCTTTTACTTTTCCATGGGATGAATTAAAATTAAAATAATGTTATGTGTGATTTATAGACTCTACTACTAGGGAAATAAGCATAATATAAACTTAAAAGCAGTACACATGTTAAAACTTCCAATATCGCAACACTCATGTTGGGCAATATTGGCCGAATTCGAGACAAACGACTGACTTTGAAATCAATTTTGTAGTATATTTGTATTTTATTTTGAAGAATTTCAATATTTGGAAATATAGAATTTTTTTTTTAAATTCTATGGTCAAGTACATTTATGACTGAGGATAAATTATTTGGTATGCGGCTTTCCAAATCAAGCAATAATGTATTCAAGCTTGACAGTTCAAATGACTTAAATTAGGCGGGAAAACATTGCTGACTCATTTTTTTTATAATCTCCAAGATTGCTGCAAGCTTAAAATGAATTGAATTGTCAAGCTTGTATTAATACGTCAAATTGAAAGAAATGTCAAGCTTGATTAACGCTTGTGTGCTGTCTGGGTAGGGGAAGCGAGGTAGAAAGCAACGAAAGTTCCGACATTGACCCCGCATTTTCGTCCATGTAAACGGGCCCTTAAAACCCTGAAAATGTCTTTTAGGTAATTGTGTTAGTTACATTATAAAGCAAGAATTTCAAGGCTCTCTTTTTTTCCAAATGAAATATGAAGAGAAACGGGAAAAGAACGTTTTGGGCAGCCACTCTCGTTTGTGTTCGAATTTTTTAAAAATCGCTTCTTAAATGACCCTTTGGGCACAAAAGCTATAAGCTCCTAAAATTTCATGTCTGTATATCCGGAATATTTGGCTGGGCGATGATTGTCAATCATTCAGTCATGACATCTTCCTTTATATAGAGAGATTATATTAATTAATATTCAAAGCGATTTATTAAACTCGAGAAAAATAATTGCCTCTTACTCCAACATTAATTCGTCGGCTGCACAATTTTACTTCATTTTTAAACACGTGATATCAAAATGACGTCAATCTCACATGCAAAAACTAATTGAGTTATTGAAAGCAGAAGAATAAATACCACGTTATTCACTGATCCACTTTTATCAGATATTGATGAATATTATTATTTCACTAGTAGCGCAAATTTATATCTAAGCCTATTAACCTCAATGGGTTTCTTAAATATTTCTAAATTACATTGACATTTTCATTCATTGACATCAATCTCACTTGAATTTTCAAAGTAATAAATATATAAATCTAACTTTGTTAACTATGCTCAATAACTGAAACCGTCCGGAAAGCGCCATCTGTCGGCGGCTATGTAAGATAAAAACTTACTTGGAACTTTTAAATATTTTTTGGGTGGTAAAAGGTATTTTTCTTTTGTATATTATAGGAACAGTGTTTCTTTTTCGCGCGATAAAAAAGAATATTGCTCAGTCCAAGACTTTAATTGTCTTTATTCCAAATCTCATCCAAATCCGTTTCAGTGTGAAAGAGTAACAAACATACACTGTTAAAAATAATCTGAAATTTCAGGATAATTCCAGCCTTCATTTTCAGGAAAATGGCCGCTTTCCCCAAGAATTGGTAATTTTCCGTTAAACGAAGAAAAATGATTGCAACTTTCGGAAATTTCTTGTGAAAACGGTAAATTTCCGTGTTTGTTTTGGTTTGTAAGTTTTGCAAGTAGTTTTGAGAAATGGATTTTCGTTGGATACTTCAGATGGAAAAAAAATACTCACACCAAATGCATTCTCATAAGTAATTAAAAATTAAACTATGATTAATTACTTTTTTAACGAAGAATTCCCTTTCATAACAGAGTATTTCAAATCACATTCATAAATTTATAGGACTGGCTAGAAAATAATTTCAGTTATTATTATTTCAAACTGAGAACGAAAAATCAAGAAGTATTTTTTTAATAGTTTTAGCAGACAATGTATTTCCTTTCCGATATTCAGTGTTTGCAGTATATCTGTATGGAAATCTAAACCGATATGACAAATAGCTAAAGGGTAAATGTTTTTACTAATGGCAAATTCGAAATTAATTTCTTGTTAATCCAATAATTTGACAATGTTATTAATAACGGGACTACACTTTGTCACGAATTTTAAATTTTAAATCATGAAACGCGGGCACGAATTCCTCTCCTGCGAGGAAACTAGAATAACCTTAATCTTACCCTTTGGTCAAACCAGCACCAGTCGCGTAGTGTTTAGTGGTTAGAGCAACCGTCTCCCAATCCGTAGGCTCAGGGAGGTGGTGTAGTCAATGGGGGCACGCAGTCCCCATACTTTTTCATTTTAACTTATGCGTCCCCCCCCCCCCACTAAGATTACTCACTTACAAATCTTTTGTAAATACTACAGAATGTAAATATATCCATCATCATACAATGCACTTTCGGTCAGAGAGTAAAAGGGGGAAGATTGATTTAAATGAAACAGTAATCAATGTGAATAAATTTGTTTTAAATTATAACTTTTTAAATCCTGAATAGAAATTCCATGCTTTAAAATCACAACATATAATTTGAGAGAAAAGTTACCGATTTTCAGGCAATTTATTTCTAAAAACTTGAGCACGAGCAAGGTAGTACAGCAAATTTGAAATTCGATTTCAAAGCTTCAATGCTTCACGTATCGTATTATCCTCCCGCCCCTAAATATTTATATATGTGTGTATATATATATATATATACTGTTTGAGAAAAGAATGCGTACATTTGGGTTGAATTTCTTCTAAAAATGAGCGTCCCACCCCACTTTTGATTTTAGGACTACACCACTGGCTCCAGGGCCGGCCCAAGGGGGGTGCGAATGCAGGCGATCGCCTAAGGCCCCGCTCCTGGGCCATTTTATTGCTATCTCATAAGACATGATAGAGAAGAGGCCCCGCTCTTGCGCTTCATCTGGGGCCCCGCACGCCCCTCGGGCCGTCTCTGCTGACTCAGGGTTCGATCCTAGCGATGGCCGACCTATTTTATTTCGTAGTTTTGGTAAAACGGAAAAATTATAAACAGAACGGACATTTTCTGGCAACTTTGTTGCCAGTCATTTTACCGTTAATTTACAGATATATTTTGAACAGTGTACATACAAACATCGACATTTATATATTAGTATGATGAATTGAACTTTAAGCTGATAAATTTCTATTGTTTAAGGAAGTTACCAATTTAAAAAATGGCAATTTTTTTTAACAACCCTAAATTCTTTAGGCTCAGATATTTTTTTCCCCTGTAATTTCTTTAATTTTCAAACATTTTCCATCTTTTCACTTTCAACATTTTTTTTTTAAACGCACCACGCATCGATATCGATGATTTTCATCGATCATAAATGATCGATGGAAATCATCGATATCGACGGCAGTACAAGAGGCGCCGAAAATTCGTCGTTGTTTTGGTGTGTGGACACGAGTGTGACTTCGAGAAGTTTGAACTCAACGACAACTTCCGTAGAATTTGTGTTTCATAATTTGTGTTACTAAAGTATTTCCAATTTAAAGCAACCCATTGAGAATTTGTGTAGTTGAAATTATCGTTTAACATAAAAGTATGGCATCCTCAAGTAGGCCTGATGACTACCGCAGGAAATGGGATCCAGATGAGTATGAAAAATTAGCTAAAGATAGATTGGAAAAAGATGACTTAGACTGGAAATCAAAAGATAACAAGCCATCAGTTCGCCGTGAATTTCTGAAGCCTCGAGATTATAAAGTTGATCTAGAATCAAAAATAGGCAAAACAACAGTTATTACAAAAGCTATTCCAGCCTCTTCAACAACAGGCTATTATTGCAACGTTTGTGATTGTGCGGTACAGGACTCCATGAACTTTTTGGATCATATAAATGGAAAAAAACACCAAAGAAATATAGGGATGTCCATGAGGGTAGAAAGGTCTACCCTTGACCAAGTGGAACAAAGAATAGAAAATAATAAAAGAAAAAGAGAAGAAAAGCAAAAAGAATATGATTTTGAGCAGAGATTAAAAGAACTCCAATATGAGGCAGGGTTGCCAGATCAAAATTCTTGAAAATAGCCAAATGGCTTCTTAAAATTAGCCAAATATAGCCACTTTGATTGCAGCGCCATCTTTTGGATTATCGAGAAAACTTTAAAAAAGTCCAGAATATAGCATAGATGTGATTCACAAGCGTATTTTTGTGATTAAATTAATAACAATAATAATAGTTTAAAGATTAGTAGATCGTAAAAATAAAGAGTTATTACTTAGAAATTTTGCGGAATGATAAATCGAATTGAATGCATTGGTTAGGAAACACTTTCCAACGTTTGAGAGGGCGCAAGCGATTACTATTTGAGGAAAAAAATCTTACACACAGGCATAAATGCTTTGTTGCGGAAATGTCGGTAGATTCATCAATATATAAAGAAAACTTAGCCTCTCTTAACTCTTGAATCATCTCTTCGAATAACGATAGGCTTATGACATTCTTAATGTGGCATGCACACTTTGTTTGGAGTTTCAGATCCTCTAGTGCACTACCTTTTGAATACTTTTCCACTATTTCACCTAGGTGATCAACGGATTTAATACGGCAGTGGCACTCAATAGCTACACTAAATTTTATATCAAATTCTTTCAATGATTTATTTACAGCTGATTTTTTTTTATAAATAGTGAACAGTGCAATTAATTTAGAGGCTTTCAAGTCTTTCTCTTTATTCTTGTGTTTGGCTAATTTTTCGTGAGTCACTAAATTATGCTTTTTAAGCTGGGATATTGAGCAAAGACACAACTTGCAAAAACACGCATTATCTTTCAGCATTAACCATTGATGCTCAATCTCCCATTCTTTATTATATTTTCTACTCATTATAGGTTAGCGTTTAATAACTGTAACTTAATAATTACTCAAGCTTACTGTAACCACGGCAACATATTCAATGCTTAGTCCAACCGCACAACAAGGACCGACCGAGTTGTATGGTGGGTAAAGCACCGTACTCCAGTTTCGGGTTCAACTCCCGGCGGTCTGGATTCGATCCCCGACTGGGCGTGGCTGTCATTGTGTCCGTCCCTTCATAGGGGGCGACGTTGGTCCACCTACTAGGTGTCCCCATAGTAAAGTGACCAACAATTCCGGCCTGTTGTGGCCAAAGTCTTCAAGGCAAAGGCCGGCCATTAGAAAAAAAAAAAAAAAAACGCACTACAAATAAATGTGCCCTAGTCAGCTCAGCTACTCCGTAAAACCCTCTTTTGCTAAGAATCAAAATCGAACAAAAAACCCGTCGAAACTCGAACTAAAACCAAAACAAAGACACCCCATTTGTTCGGAAAGAGGACAAAATGCCAGGCGATAGACACTGCTACGAATTGTGACGTCCCCCGCAGACTAGACAAGAAACAAGTAGCTATACATATATATTGCTTGTTTGTTTTCATATTCGCCAACAATTACAGAATTAAGCCATAATTAGCTAAAAGACGAGTGGCTAAAATTTTGTTTTTCTTTTTAGCCAGCAGCCTCAGAATTTAGCCATAATTAGCCAAAAAATTAGTGGCTAAACAAAAATTTTTCTTTTTAGCCAGCAGCTTCTGAAATTAGCCAAAATGGCTAAAATTAGCCACATCTGGCAACCCTGATATGAGGAGGAAAAGTTAAAAGAATATCGTAGGGAAAAACGTAAAGAAAAGAAAAAAAAGGCTGCTGATAACTTTGAATCAGATGTTGATCCAGATATGATAGCCATGATGGGTTTCTCGGGTTTCTGCTCTTCGAAGAAATGCTAGTATTTTACTGTACATATAAAATTTCTTCTAATATTGCAATTATCAATTACATGGTGTATATATATTTCAAAATTGTAAAAATAAAAATTTATAAAATAGCTTTAGAAAAATGCTTAATTTTTTCTTCTTTTACTATGCGAGGGAGGTATTTCCTGTGATTCGGAATACAAAATGAAGTAATTAATGACATTTCAAACATGTAATAAGGTTATTTCTGTTCTTATTTTGGCTATTAGCTACTAATTGCTCTCGTAAATTTTGTGTGGATGAGGTTTTAATATGTTTGTATGCTAAAAATAAATGTTACTTTTTAAGAAATAAGCTTGTGCTCAGTATAGCACTTTAGCATATAATTATGGCCCGCAGATGTTCCAAAACATGTCATACAGAAATTTCTAGATAGTATTATAAAACAAACAGGTAAGTTAATGAAATATACTTTAGTGAATTATCCTGCAAAGTTTGGTTGTCACTGATTAAGAGTGATTTTAGTAGAAAAGAAGAGCAGTAGATATAGTAGAATCATTTTACTGTATTCATTGCTATGCTTTTTCTACGGGCATATCCCCAATACTTTGAGGCAAAAGTATATATTAGTCTTCGTCCCAGTCAATAGTCAGCAGATTTTATTCAAATGGTATTTTAAACAAATCCTTAAAATAGGTCAATTAGAAAAAGTCTTCCAAAGTTGTCTGTCCTGTTTTTTGCCCCAGCAAATTACTAATAAAACTTTTATACCTGTACTATTTTTTAAAGTCCTCAGCAGTGCCTCTGTGTTGCAACACGGGTTACAAGACACAGAGACCTCTCTTATTTCAGTAGCACTTGGAAGATTCTTAATGTTTTCTGCTTCGGTTAAGTAAGATTAGAGAGCCGGATCAGAAAGGATTTGTAGGTAGAACAGAGACATCAACTGTTTCGAGTTGAAGTTGGAGACTGCGCCGGAATACGAATAAATTTTAATGCTTATTGCCTTTAAGGAGAAAAAAAACAAAATAATAATGTAAAAAAAACATCCCAAATAACATATTGAATTAGCTGTCTGCGGTATACATTTTCTGCTTTTTCTTTTCTCTTCTTCTTTTTAGCACTCTTTGCTATTTCGCTCAATACGAGAGTTTTGTTTACGCTATTATGCCTATGCGATCTTGTTGACAAGTTTTGCAGATATAAACTGTCATGGTGAAGTTATTTTCAAATGTGTTTGCCAGATAACGTGGAGATGGGGGGACGTTAATAAAATGTTGAAAATCGCACAAGGTTTGCAATTTTTGATAATGGATAGCTAAATTTGGTGCCAAAACGCGAAAATTTATTAAAAATATATTTCGAGTATAATTAGAAAACGCCTGGCGAATATTGTAAAATAGTTTTAGTAGGCGATTTTAATTCCGAGGTAATGTTTTATAGAACAGAGGAGACAAATACGGTACACTCATAGATTATGATACACTTTCCAAAAGGTATTTATAAAGTTGAAGAAAAGTTTGACTATGCCTGGCGAAAATTGTTAAATAGTTTTGGTAGGCAATTTCAGGGGGGCGCGGTTAGTTTGTCAGTGGGGGTGGTTAATTAGAAGATTGACATATACATCCATTTTATGGAAGTAAAATAGGATCTTTTACATTAATTTCTTTATTCTCGGGGGGGAGGGGGGGCTTGTGTAATGAACCTACTGTGCAAAAAACAGTGTTTTTGTGGACACTTGATCCCATAACATTGTCAAAAGATGGAGGGCCTGAAGGAGATGTAAGGATAGCCTATGGCCAGAGCTAGTTTTGAACCCAGAAAATCCACGTGGTAGAATGAGGCTCAATCCAGCCGAGCCAAAAGGTACCCACTTCTCCAGCCTTCAATTGCTGGATGTTGTGTGCTCAGTGATGATCTCGTGCCACCACACTACTTTTCCCCAAGAGAGTCAGTCGGAAGCTGACCAACACTGTTCCAAGCATTACAGAATGTTGCCACTCGCTGTGGACTTTGTGAGGTCGCTGCCACTCATTCTAGACTTCGTTGTCACTCATTGCAGACTTTGAAAGAGCCAAGCAAGAGATGGATGGGGTGGGTGTTGGCTACATCTGTCGAAGGCAAGAAGGAGAATGCATGTTCGTTGTTCGAGTCATCAATGTATGGAGAGCAGGCGGAGGGAGCTGGTTTTGAAGCCAGAAAATCTGCTTGGCAGAATGAAATACAATCCAGCCGAGACAAAAGGTGCCCACTTGATCGACCTTCAATTGCTGGGTGTTGTGTGCGGAGGTAATCTCGTGCTGCCATACTACACTCTACCCCCCCCCCCAATAGTCTCTCTTTACTAATATGTTTGCATTCAGTTCTTCTGTACCTTCTATATTTTCTAAAACTTTTAATGTGCATTTCTCCCTGGTAATACCCTTTAATTGTACGAATTATTTTCTTGGTCACACAGTTGGATAAGTGCTGTAGTACTGGTAGGCGGGAAGATAATTCTGATATACTTCAAATAATGAGAATTACTTTAAGTAATTTTAATTATGCTTTAAATAATTTTAAGTAATGAGAATATTTTTATCCTGATACAACTATCTGAAAGAGTGATCTCTGACTGGTTGGACTGTTAGCCCAGTACTTTTTAATGTGGTTAAAATTTTAAAACAGTTAAAATTTATTATAATATATTTAACAGTAAAGTACTTGGTTTTAAATTCTTTTCATTCCACCTTCCTTTTTTTTTAAATCTAAGAACGTTTTAAATACTTTCAATATGCACTTAATGCAGGGGTCGTACTGTCGTTCGCCAATGTCGCAAATTTCAAAAGTAAAATTAGTTTGGCGAAAATATTGACAATTGCTTTTCCTAAAGATGTCTGGAAAAATCTAATTTGGTGAAATGTTGAAAAGAGCTAGTGCAACCCCTGCTTAATGCGTCACTTACATTTTGACCATAATCAATTTAATGTAAACAAAAGTTTCCTCGGCAATCTCGAACATCGGTGAATCTGCCATGGTGTGACATCACAATGGGAGCTGGCAGGCGCATGTACAGATAATGTAGATGCGCGCATGCCATGCATGGATACATTCAAAGGTCTTGGAGACAGTTTTCTGGTAATTCCAAGTTTCTTTTTTTATTTTATTAAAAAGGATGGATTGTTACCTAAAAGAAATATTTTTTTAGTCACTATAGCCAAGCATGTTGCACAGATGTGTGCACTTATGCATATACACGTGTTCATATATGTACTATGTATACAGTTATCCCGAGCTATTATGAGTTTGCAGATAGTTTTGTATTATGAGTGCATATAGTTTTTTCTTTTATCTGACTGTGGTTTTGTTTTCAATCTCATCACGATTCTTTAATATTTTATGGAGTAATGGTTGAGAAATTTTTAGATCATTAGCATTTCATTGACTCATCATGGGTAAATTATCAAAGTATTTCAAAATGTCAAGTTCGATAAAAGTGTTAAAGGAGATAAATTCTTATTAAAAACTTATAAGTAACCTAAAAATCTTTTAACCCATAAAGATCTGGACTATTTACATAAAAACATTTACTAGTTACAAAAAAAGTATTTGAGTGTAAGATAAATTTCTTATTTTAGTTTTGTGAATAACTCATTAAGTTTTTACTGAATAACACACAAGAAATATGAGAAATTATTATTTTATACCCGATTCACTTCTTATGAAGAATATGGTTTTGTGTATGAAATCAATTTAGGAAATATGACTTACACTTTTTGAGAGGATGTAGATCACTTACAGAACTGTGTAGGTCAGGGCTTAACGGTGTAGTTAAAAAAAATCATGTGATTTTGGTACATAAGTACAAATAAACTAATTACGTCAGGCACTTCAAAATTTTGAAACTGTCTCTTCACAAGCTGTACAACATACTGAAATAAACAATAAACCTGTATCAGTTTCAAAACTTTTAGAAAAAAGTCTTAAAAATCGGAAATTTTCACAAAACGTGTCACTCTTCGAAAAATCCTGCAGCTCAGATCCATGTTTAAGATTTTTTTCTGAAAATTTCACAAAAGGCACGGCTTTTTCGCTTATTGCAGTGAGTAAAGCAGCTTATGAAGAACCATCTGGAATTTTTTGGAAACCATGGTGCTATTAGTTTATTTCAATTTCTGTACCAAGACTAAAAAGAGAGTTTTTTTTTCCTTCGAAGAACAGCCTTAAAGGGTTAAAAAGCACTTGTGGTGGCCACCTCACCATCATCCTCAGTCTTGCTAATGTGCACTGACTTTCTTTCGTTTAGAATCACTTTCTATCCCGGATCGGATCTAGTAGAGCATGTGGGGTATCATTAATGGTACCATCCGTTACGATTTGAAGAGCTTCCATTTTTAGAGTATTAGCCTGGTGTTTCGGTAGTCTGATAATTTTTCTATTTCTTTGAAATTCATACTTATGGGTCTATTTTGGGGAATTCTTGAAAGTACAGTACTTAATTTGATATCGGCAAATGTTCCTTCTCTCTTTTATTTTCTTTATTGTTACACCTATATAACAGCCTGGTTCTTTTGAATCTTCGAAGGTTATATTTATTTTGTAAATTCCTGCTGTTTTCTCTTTTACAAATTGGTCTTTGTCATTACAGATATATTTAAAGATATTTTTATTAGGTTTTATGGTAGTTTGATATCATTTTTAGTTGTTTCGTTACAGATTTTAATAGCCGCTCCTTTGCAGTAAGGAATTGCTTTGATGAACTTCTGTTTGGATTAAAATCTCTAACAAAGCAGCTAAAAAAGATATCAAAATACCAACAAAACCTCATAAAAATGTCTTCAAACGTATCCATAATGACATGACAAAGACCAAATTGAAAAAGAAACTGCAGGAATTTACAAAATAAATTTATCCTTCAAAGATTCTGGAACAGCTTCAGTATTAGTCCTTTTTGGCGCACTTTTGTTTTGGCGACAAAATCGTGTCTCCAACCCAAGACTGCCTTGCCGATGCCAATTGTAAACAATATGGCAGATCAGATGGCACTGGTTTCTGAGATAATTGAACTTAGCTGTTAACTTTGCTATGATTTATTTTAATGGCTTCTAAATATTTTTATGGGAAAAAAAAAAAAAAAAAAGTAAAACAGATTACAAGCTTACATGTACGTATAAAGATTTGGTTTAGTAAAATTTAATTACTTTTTATGTGCTGCTTTCTGCTTTTGAACAAGACGATTCCATCTTGAAGTAATAGGAGACAATGACACCAGAAGTGTGTTCCTTATGTCCAGTTTATTCTGTTGTTTTCTTTTGGTTGCTTGTAATTTGTAATATTTGATAATGTTGATGATATCATAATTTTGATGTATAAATGATGTTACCTTTATTTATTGTTCAATAAAAAGCTCATTTTATTTGTTTATTATTTTTTTTTTCAGGAAAGCGTATTTATTTTCAATTTTATAACTGCATACAATTTTAATTCCTAATCTTGAAATGCTTAATAAAGAGTAAACTAATATAAAATAGTTATTTAACACTGTAAACATGATTTTATCCTTTTAAATCATTAATAAAATAACCCCATTTTTTAGAAAAATACGAAAGAATGGGTTGCTAATTTTCTAGCTCATGTTACACAAATTTCCTGTAATAATAATTAACTAAAACATTAGAACATAACACAAGATGAGCAACGGTCTCCTTTTGCAAATAAATGCAAAAGTGCGAGTGAGGGCTATGCAGTTGTAAGATGTTTTTTAACTAAAAGGATGACGTTGCTATGACGTCATTTACGGTTGTTACATCCTCCCTCTCTGGTTCTACCGACATAAAAAACCAGGAGGCTTTTTAGGTGGTCTCACTCGTTTTCTTATTGGAGCTACTGGTGTAGAGTCCGAGTTATGACATAATTTTAATGCTGATGAATGATATGTTGCAAGAGGTTCATGCGGATTATCCAGGCTTGTAATTTCAAATGTAGTAGGATATCTTTGAGTCAATATCACATACTGTCAATCATGCTTAGGCATAAACTTTGCAGTTTTGTGATTTGAGGCTTTACTCACAGGATGTAAAGTTACCCAGACTCTATCTCCCAGTATAACGTTAGGTCCTTGCTACCTTTTACGGTCAGCATATTTCTTTTTTTTTTTTTTTCTACTCTTTCCCTAATTTCCTTAGATATATTAGCAAATCTCAAATATGGTGTAATTTCTGGCACAAAATTGTCGTTATAAATAACTGTATGTCTGTCATGTTATACATCCTCGACTGTCTGGAGTTCTCTGCCGAAATGCAAATATATTGCAGTTTTTCCAGTGGTGTTACATTTGGCAGTGTTCATAGCAAAGCAAATTGTTGGAAGCTTTTCTTCCCAAGAGTCATGTTCATTAACTACAAGGATAGCCAATCTCGGTTTGAGATGACGATATAAGCACCCATAGGAATTTTTCTAGGGGGGGGGGGCAAATTTCAAACTTTTAACAAATTTAGTTCTGGTTTTGCATTTGTTTACATCATGAAACATTAACCTAAAACTCGGAGGGGGGGGGGGGGCAAGGTAGGTAAGTGCCCCTACCTTGCCTCCCCACCCCTTATGGGCACCCATGGACAACGATTTTACCTCTCTACAGGCTTACCTTGAGGATGATAGGCAGGAATCAAGCTTTGTTTTATATCCAAGAGGAAACAGAGTTGTTGCATTACACCACTGACAAATTGGGTTCCGTTATCACTAATTAGATGTCTTGGTAGACCATATCTCAGAATAACTTCTTCTAGCAATGTCTTTGCACACTCCTTTGAAGCAGCTTGCGTTAAGGCAAACAATTTTACTCATCTAGTTGCAGTCTTCAACAATTAATATCCACTTTTTGCCTCTTTTACTTTCTGGTAAGGGACCAAAAAGATCATACATAAGACTTCAAACCTTTAAGAATATACAGGAGTTTGCAACAATCCCGATGGTTTTTGATTTGAAGGCTTGTGCCTATTGCATTCAACACAGTTCTTTACATAGTTTGCAATATATGAACACATTCCGGTCCCATATTATCTTTTGGAAAATTTATCCAAAGTTCCTTCAGCACTGTAATGACCAGCTGTAGGCGAATCATGGTATACTTTCATAATCTTTTCTTTTTCGTGCGATAGTACAATGAGCAGTGACTCTACCGAATCTGAAGTTTGGGAATATCTGTACAAAACACTTTGGTTCCTAATGTAACAACGTTCAGTCCAGTTATGGTAGTTAACAACACTTTTTTATCACTTTCAAAGGTGTTAATGATCTTTTTCAAGTCTTCATCTTTCATTTGTTCAAAATGTAAATCACTAGGTTTACTTGCTGATATATCCACAACGATTGCTCGCAGCAATCTTTAAAAGGATGTCCACAACTAGGCCAGGACAACATATCAGCTATAACATTTGCCTTTCCAGGAATGCATTCTATCTTCAAAGTCCATCTAGCAAGTTGTCCAGATGGAGACTTAAGCCCGGGTTTCCTGCAAGCGGCGACGGCATGCACTCCAATTTGTCAACCGCGAAAAAACGCCCGAGGTCTTTCGTGCGTCCACCAGATCTGGACGTCCCGAGCGACGCTCAACGCTGGAAGGAAACCACCTTTTAATAAACGTGTTCTTCGGGCCCGAGTGGCACCCGCTAAGGTCATTAATCACTCTGGTCACTGGGCGCCGGACGCTTGCAGGAAACCAAGGCTTTAAGACTCATGAGCCATCTTAAAGGCTGGTGGTCTGATGCTACAGTAACTTCACTTTCATCAATGTACCCTCGGAACTTGTTAAGAGCCCAAATTACAGCAAGTGCCTCGCACTCTGTAGTTGAATAGTTACATTCTACAAAATTCAATAATCTACTAGCATACTCAATCACTCGTTCTTCAGAACCCTCCCATGGAGGAGCACTGCTCCAAGAGCGTAGCTGCTTGCATCAGTTTGAACAATGAAAGGTTTTGTTCCATCAGCCTGTCTCAGTATTGGTGCCAAAACCAAGCAGCCTTTTAAAGCTTGAATTGTATTTTCTTCCCCAAAACTACACTGATTTCTTCTTAGTGAGATTGTTTAACAGTCGAAACAGTTCTGCAAATTTAGGTATGAACCATCGTTACCATGAACAGGTTCGTAAGAAGAACTGCAGTTGTTTAACATTCTTGGGAGGCGGAATCCGAGTGATGGCTTCAACCATTTCAGAGTCTACTTCAATGCCATTATGGCTCCTTATTCGCTGATTAGAAAGCAAAAATTATTTTAAAAACCATCTTTCCCAGGACACGAGGCTTGGGCAGAGCCAAGAAAAGGCACCAAGAACCCATGTAGTGTGGGAAAACCATCTTTAAAGTCAAAGTAAGAATTAGAAACAGAAACTGAAACTCGAAGTCTAGAATATAACAGTCCCATTACTTTTGTACAAACATCCCTTTAAATATTAAATGTATGCATACATATTCTCAATAAATATTTACTTATTAGCAGAATAACCTTTTCAAGCATTCAGAAGATTAGTGGACTTAAACAGATGTAATTATTATAATTTGAAGTTTTTTATTATACAAATTGTTTTAGTGTTCCCTTCAGCCTTGAATTATCCAAGATGCACTGTATTCTGCACTTTTATTGAGCATTTAAAACAATTAACATGCACAGAAAGACTTAATAAAAAATATACTATCAATATTATACGTCTATATTAAATAAAGATATTATTCTCTTACTGAAGCAATTTAACGATGCCTATACTCCAATTAATTTTTAAACATTTAATCTTCATTGGCATATGAGCAACAAAAATGTTAAGCTCCTTTATTCCCAACAAAAAGAAAATTGCCCAGTTAGTCCTCGAGCCCACTCGCTAAATCAGGTTTGGGCAACCTTTGGAAAGTTGCGGGCCAAAGTTTAGGCTGTTAGCGAAGTCACGTGCTGTATAATTGGAATTTATATGAGATTTTGAATTGTTTCCCTATGTTTTACATAGGGTTCTGATGTGTCCTGCAGGCCGCATCAGAAACTAAGGCAGGCCCCGTATGGGGTCACAAGCGAGAGCGTATGGGGCCAGAGATTGGCCATATGTGCACTAAATGGAGGCGGTGAGCGTGTTAAGAACATATGCATACGTATTAGACCATATGCATACATTTATAGGGGCTATGGATGGGGTCAACCCCCTCCAATAACTTATCCTAATATCCGATGTTTCTTTCAAACATGTTGGCTCGGGCCGAGCCTACAAGTTAAAAAATCGTTGGGCTCGGGCAGGGACGGGATTCAATTTTCAGGTCTCTAGTCTCAATCTGTATTTTAAAAATGTTCTATAAAGCTCATTGCAATTTTAATCATTATAAAGATAGTTTAGATATAGGATGTGTTATTCAGAGTGCACTATAGATAGCCTCCTACTCTTGCACATGTTGCTTCGCAACCTTGCAGGTCTCTGCCATTTAGGCCTTCTAGAGCATCGGGCGATCGCCCGACAGCCCAGTCCAGCCCTGCTTGCAAACATGGATAAATTAAAGCAACTCATAACTGAAAAAAATATCGTCAATAACACCAATGTTATGAAGTGTGCCAAAAAACTTGGATTGAGATGTTTATTTAAAAAATGGTGAAGAATATTTTCATCATTTGCATTCAGGAATTTGAATGATAATGTAAAAATTTTGAATTAAATTATTTTATTGTAGGATTTAGTAAAATTGTTTGTCTTCATTCCTGTTTAACCTCACAAAGTTGTAATAGTCCAACAGTGTTGGAAATTGTTTCCCACCACACTTAAACAAGATTCGAGCAATTATAATTCAGAGTTAGAATACTTGCCACATCCGTAAGATTTAAAGGTAATAAGAAAAACCAATCGTACCCTTTTAAATGGATTACCTTATACACCAAACAAAATTAACTTATTAAAAGAGTTAAAATTCCTCAACTTATTTATTTAATATATATCTATATAAACAAAAACAAAGGGGGGTGTCAAGTTTTAAACTCAGGTCTCACAACAGAATTTCAAGGTCACTTCTGGGTAAAAAGGGACTTGTGTTGTTTGGGGAGGGGGGGGGAAGGCTATACAGGAAAAGAAAATTGATTTTAGGCTGATGCACATAAAAGTACATATCTTATAGAATTTATATTTTATACAACAGAAACACTTCAGTCTTGTAACTAGACGCCAGACTAATTCATAGCAGTTATAATTTGTACACACAGAAGATATCTGCTTGTGTAATACAATTTTAATGTTCCAGGAAATGTTTATCATAATTTTAATGTTTCTTTCATATTAACCAAGGGGAGGGAGAATCCAGGAATTTTTTCCAGGATCCTATTTTTGTGAATTTCAATATCCATTTTTGTGAATTTTCATGGCAATTTTTGTAAAAGTCACTTTTTTTCTTAAAATAATTTACAAGACAAATTAAAATATACAGTAAGATGCCATTGAAGGGTTGTTTTAATTAATAGTAATTTTGTGAAGGATTCTTTCAACAAATTTAATACATTTGACATTTTTTAACTTGCTCTCAGATTCAAATTTACATGTAACATTTTGTCAGGGTTCCCTTTCAGAAATACTTGGTCTTGATTTACCTGTCAGAGCCAATAAAATTACAGACAATAGTTGTTTTTTTCAAAAACGTCTTACAACTTTTCCCATTAAAGTTTCAGTGAAGTTTCAAGTTACTTACTGATATAGTTTAATTGCTTATGATTTTGTTTTTATATGTTGATTATCACCTTATCCTTAACCTCTTCTTAACCTTTCCTCTACATAACCAACAAATTCCAACATTTTTACTGTCAATCATAAAAGTACATAAATAGCAATTATAAAACTTCTGATTTTTGTTTCATATAGTATAATTTTGATTCTTTAAAATTCTAAAGAACAAGATTCATGTGCCATTTTTAAAAAAATAAATTTTGGTGTTAATTTTTAAGGCAAAAGTATAAATTATCTGTTAAATTGATGTCTGAAATTTATTCATTATGCCAGGTATCTGGAAAATATGAAGAATGTCATGAAAATAATTAGACATGAAAGAGTCAATACATCTTAATTTTAAATAAATAAATAAATTTTACCTGAGACATTTTATTCTATGATTTGAATATTCCTTAATATAAATGTGTAAAGTGCTAAACAGTTATTGGTTGTTTTTTAGAAAATAATAAAAAAAGCACAAAATGCATACCCTGCTGAAAAGATTGACCTCCACCACCATTTGTAGTCTTCCACTGACAGTTGAAAATATGTGAGGGCTATTGAAATGCATGCAGTCACACTCAGTAAAATTAAAAATACAAGAAATAATATTCCATATAATGTATACTGTTCACGCCCCCAGACAGTAGCAAAAATGTAATAGAGTTCAACAGATATTGCACTGCAAGAGAGGAGATAAAACTTTCATTTGCATACACTTAATAATTTATTACTATACCAGTATGAACATACATATAAATATTAATAACAGAAGCTCTATAAAATATCCTTGGAAAAATTAGTTATAGAAAAATTGTTAAATAATATAGTGAAACTTCTATGAGCGACCACCTCCATTAAGCAACCCCCTCCTTCAATGACCAGTGTTTTAACCCTTTAATGTGCTTTTTCTTCTAGAAATATCAATATTTAATTACATCAACTCAAAAAAGTATTCAAGTATGAGAGAAATTTCCTATATTAATTTGAGTAACTGATTAATTAAAAAAAAAGACTGCAGCTGATAATAAATATTATAAATTGTTATTATGTACTACATAATCTACTTTATATATATATATATATATATATATATATATATATATATATATATAAAAACTTTATAATTAAATCAAATAGGTTTTATTATGGCAAATTCAGAATGCATGAAGAATATCAGGATAAATGCTCTTTTTTCAGATGTAAAAAAGAAAATAGAGAAAGAAGTACACTCTGACAGAAAAAAGAATGAAACAATCCAAAATTTCTAAATATTTGATTAGCATTTAAATTTTAAAAATATGTTTGCATAATTACTTATATATGAGTATTCAATTTCATAAATAACAAAACAAAGAATATGTTTTAGCCTTTTAATCTTGGCAGTTTATACTTCTTTGAGCGACCACATTTTAACCACTCATTTTTCGCAGAATGGAGAGTGCTCCTAAGAAGTTTCACTGTATTCATCATGAAAATCATCACAGCAAAATTGATCAACTAATTTTTTGAAATATGATTTGATTTCAACTATTTTATTTAAATAATGCATCTAGAACAATAGTTTGAAAATACCAAATTGAATGCTTAAGTACTTATTGAAAACCAGTAGTGGCTCGAAATCAGGGGCCAGAGGGGTCTAGCCCCACCAGATATTTCAAAAGCTTTTTCATCATAACACAGAATTTAATTCATTATTTTTAAGATTACCTTTTTCGTAATCGGTTTACTTTGTTAAAATAGTATGTATATATTTTACATGGATGAAAAATATATTTTAAGTATTGTTTTCCAATACTTCTTGTATCTCTTTAATCTATTATGCAAAGTGAATTTAGAGTGAGCGACTGCTCAAATTATACCAAATGCTCACACTTAATCTGTTTCCAATGAAAGACTTAATGGAGCTGGGCAGATACAGCCCAGGCGTGTGTTCCAAGAGAAGCACCGTTGATAATTTATCATAAGGCAACAATATTTGGCTATTTAGTGTGAAAATAAACAAACATGCAGCAATTTAGCTTGAGTTTTGGGCCAGGATACAATGGAGCCATTCAAGAAATAGCAATGT
Organism: Cheiracanthium punctorium; assembly: GCA_038373885.1. Taxonomy (NCBI): domain Eukaryota; kingdom Metazoa; phylum Arthropoda; class Arachnida; order Araneae; family Cheiracanthiidae; genus Cheiracanthium; species Cheiracanthium punctorium. Next base: position 169,735 of record JAWZYV010011957.1, read on the forward strand.
TGCCATAGAAGCAGATTTGTGATTTGGCAAGTTTTGCTGGCAAGGTAGAAAAAAGGTGTTCATTGTCTCCTAATGCTTGACGTTGATAGTTTAAAATATTTATTTTTCTGTATTGTTGTTGTTGTCTTCATTTAAAACTAGAAATTTCATTTATTATTATCGTATTTACCCCCATATAAGTCGAGAAATTTTGGACAAAATAAAAAGGCTTTAAAGTGGAGGGGTCGACTTATATGAGGGTCCTTAATTTTTATTCTTTTAATCAGAAGTCAAAAATGCCCTTTTAAAAGACAATTGCTCTCTTCCCGCATTCCATAACACAATGACGTTGTTTAAGGTTGATTTCCATACCAGGAAGAATGTAGCGATACAAAGATTGAAGATGTGTATCATGTGGTTGTTTTTGTAGGATTACGGCCCATTAGCTACACATGGGCTCTAGTCCAAAAGGTAGGGTGCCCCCCCATGGAGGTCTTTCTAAGGGATCCTAACCCAATACCTGTATTATGATAAGCCGATGACGAAGAAGGAATTTTGTAAATTGTTTGACGAGTCCACTACTGAATTCAATTTTCCTTTTCATTTTCCATTTTATATCTGAATCATGTGGATACATGTGGTTAGCCTTAAAGCCCACCTGGTCTCATTTGGAGCATTATATCCAAATTTTCCAAACTTTCATTGGCTTTGAAGGCTCTATTTATACACTTTTTTCGGTTTAAGGTTGTTAATTGACAACATGTGCTATCTGTTTTTTTCACTTTATCAATGGATTATCATGGGATTCCACATTATGTAAGTTAGCTATTCTATATTATATATATATATATACACATATTTTTTTTTAATGTTGCTGTGGACGAGTATAGATCAGTGGTATACACAAGGCGAGGGGGAAATGTTGAATCCCCTATCTTCCAATACAAAAAAAAAAATATCCCACATATTTTTGATTGTTTACATGACTATGCATTTCAAAATAAAGATTACTTCTATGAACCACTTTCTTATGAAAAGCAGTGTGTGTATGCCATTAGTATAGACAATGTATGTATCTGTAAGAATAAATTTTAGCAGCAAAACGAATGAATAAAATTTGATGATATTGAACATATGGGTGAGTATTGCATGCACTGCTTAAAACAAAACTCTTTTAACATGAAAAAATATTTCAATCTCTTAATTCATGATAAATGTTTTTCACTGTATGGCAGTTAAAACCTTCAGGCATCACTGCCACTTTTCCTGTTTTGTTTTTCATTCTTAATTCTACAAAATGGATTTGTAAAATAGTGTCTTGTATTAAATTTTTTTCAGAAATATTTTACTTTTATTATAGTGTGCTTTTCTTAATTCTTACTTGTGCACCAGTCATCACAGCTTAAATAAATATAATTTAATTACAAGATGTCTGTCATCGTAACCTTAAGTAAAATTTGTTTCATTACAAGATGATACCATTAGAAATAATAGAAGCAATTTAAACACAAATTAATACCTAAAAGGTAAAAATCCTCCAATAGCACAATGAGCAGGAGTAGAATGGTACCAATTAATTGGTGGTATTTCACGTGCAATGTGTTTAGTCCGACACGGAGCATCAAAGTTAGCAGAACAGTTTTTCCCCAAAACACCTCCAATGACACACAAAGGATAACCCACTGAAATGATAACACAAAAAATACATCATTAAAAATTTGTTAATCAATAAATTTTGAAACATTTTCTACTCAAGAGTTTCATATATGCTTTTGTTTAATTAGGCTCTTCTAAATTAGCTATATTGAAAAAACTTCCAACTAATGACTTGCAAAAGCATTACTGAAACTTACGCAAGAACATTTACATATTTTGAATGAAACTATAAACAAGACTGACTGTATAGATAAATTTTACATTTCCTTAAAATAAAACTATGTTTTATTGTCTATTAGCATTCAATTTGAGGTTTGAGCTAATTTCACAGAATTTAAATTTCATCATCATAACATAAAACAATACATATTTTAAACATATGCTGGTTTTTATTATCGTAATGAAATAAGCGTAAATCTATGTATATATAAATACGCTGAGAAAACCTTAGTGTCCCTTTTGCAGCACATTGCACGAACAGATGAGCACAAAATTCGGCAAAGTTTGAATGGAGATTGTTGTTGTTGCTGCTAATGCCCTCTGGCAACCGCGTTGCAGTGACAGATCCCCCTATATAGGCAGGCGATGGGCCGAAGGAGCGGCTTCCATTTCAATGAGCCCCAGTGGGAGGAAGTCCGTCTTAGCTCGGGGTCCCGTAATTTTGAACCAATTCCAGAGGAGGGACCAACCCCCTGAAATCGGCACCCCCAGAGGTATCGTTTAACAACTTGGAGGACTTTGGAGCCATGACGGATTTTATGTGCATCAGCTCCCATACTATGAAATATTAGAGAAGTAATTTGGCACACAGTATTTCATGCCAAGTCGACGATGGTTCCATTGTTCTGTCAATTTTGAAATAACAACACTAAGTTTCGGCAGTACTATAGGGTTATAGTATTACAACAAAATCTGCAAAAAGTGAAATTATTCCAAGTTTGGTGAAACGCCAATGACTCAAATGTGCTTTAGCCCTGCACTTGGCGACTTTGCTTAGAAGGTCGATAAGTGTGCGAAGTGTTGTAAATTACATGTTTTAAAGCTGCGATAAAACGAACCGAACAGGGCAGGTTGCAATCACAGAGATCCTCCAGAAACTTTCCAATTCGACAATTTCTTCACAATCTCTCACTATGCAATATGCTAAAGCAAATTTTCTGTGAAAATATTATTGAAGAAATACCTCAGCAATTATAATGCAAATAATATTATTAATGAAGTGTATGGAAATATTTCCCGAAACATACTCTCAGATTACAAATTGAAGTCAGTTATAATAGAACTTAAAAATGATGATTGAACATTAAAAAGTTTAAAAATACACATTAAAATCCTTTAGTAGCAGCTTTTGGTGGCATGCCACAACAATCTTCAGCCTTCGCTGTTTTTGCTTGCACTGATCTTATTCCTCATATTTCGTGCATTTCGTTCATTTGCACGTGCGTCATATCATTTATGGCGCCATCTGTAGTCAGGATCTGTATTGCTTCCATTTTTAGAGCGTAATTAATATTTTTATAATCGGCAAGTTTTTCAATTGCATTAAAATTAATTTCAATAGGTTGTTCTTGGGCTATTTTAGAGAGAGCTGTACTGGGTTTATTAAATTTAATGTCATTGAAATGCTCCTTTTTCTTTCGTTAATTTTCCTTTTTGTCATTCCTATGTAGCAACCAGGTATATTTGAATTATTATGGGTGAATTTTATTTTATATATTCTGACTGTTTCCTTTTTTCTATTTGATCTTTGTCACTGCGTATTCGTTTGAAAATATTTTTATTAGGTTTTATAGGTATTTTGATGTTTTTCTTCGCTGCTCCATTGGTTATTTTTGTGGCTCCTTTAGATACTGATGATTGAACTTTTATCAATGCTGACTTAATCGAATATCTGATGAATACAGAGTATATCACCATAGCCTAAGATAAAATAATTTGCTATGATGACAGTGAAATCAATAACTACCAGTAGAGTTTTTGAATTCTTTGACTATGAGGGTTTTGGGTTTTTTTCAGTTTGCTGGGAACAAGTGAAAAATTGCGAAATAATTGTCATCTGCGATAAATGCTTACAAACCTAAAGCGATTTCCAGTACATAGTTGTTTATCCCTTTCTATATTTTGGAAGTTTAATTTAATTTCATATTTTAATTAAATTCTGCACATTTTCCCCAATTCCACATTATGTAATGAATAAGCATACAAATTTCTTTTTAGTATAGAGATATTTTTGTATATAGTGAATTCTGTACATAATTGTATATGGATTAAAATTTCTGTTTTGGGGAACGACAGTGTTGTAGGCAATTAAAGAAGTTTAATTCCACTTATGAAATGTTCTGGTACTATTGTACCATATCCTTTCAAAAACCTGAATTTCCAAATGTACTTGCATTTGCGATGACAGTAAATAAATCTCAAGGACTACCATTCGAAAAAGTGCAAATTTATTGAGGCATCACGATTTATACAAGTTCAGTGGTATGCCTCAGCAAGTAGAGTTCAATCATTCGATGATTTAAGATTTTATAACTCCGAACATTATGGGCCTTTAGCAGAGGATGGCTCCAGGCTGAATTTTCAGAGTGGGCCACTAGACCTTTTAGATTAGTCTAAATTGTTCAACATGCAAACTGAATGTGTGAAATCTAAGGTTGGCAGGAGATGACCCCTATGACCCACTCGCTGGAGCTGCCTTTGCACTTAGCAAAATATGATAGCATTTTTACAAAAACATCGTCTTCACAGAAAAGTCTGGTGGTTGTAAAGTGAAATTGTACAAAAGTGGTCATTATCAGAGTTTAAGCTGGGTCAAAAAATGCTATAGCAAAAGTGATAAAATGCAGAAAAAAGCTGTAACAAAATGCTAAAGAAAATTAGCTGCTTATAAATTAATGTAACACCAATTAATATTAAATTTCCTGTACTTACTTTTTGGATACAAATAAAAACTTATTATTTTAGAAATATTAACATATTGAGAAAACTATGACACAGAAAGTATTGTGATTGTGAGCAAAGATGACAAAAAAGAAAAATGCTATTAACAATTTATTAAAAATTATTCCTTAGAATGGGGGACTTGTGCTTTGAGGTTCTATGGTATTTTTTAAATTTTGGAAATTCTTTGTTTCCTATTGGCCCTCCATTCAAATGCCTGCTGGAAATCAAACTGTCTGGATAGCTGACATCTGAAAAATGGCATTTCATTTTTCCATTCCACTTCCACCCATTTGAAAAGTGAGCACCATTTCTTTATCAGCTCTTTATTATCTCTTTCTTTATCTGCTCAGATGGAATGGTGTCTGTTGCAGTTTTATGTTTTTCTAATATCACTTCAGCCTCACAATTAAATTCATCATGTGTTTTGCCGTCATTTGCCGAAACATTATCTTTGCGTTTTCTGATAATAAATTTATCCATAATGGTAAAATATTCAAGCATATTGTTATTGACATAGAACAAGAGTAAGTAATCTGCAAGTACCAATTCTTTTGAGTGTATTTTTAGCCCACGAGAAAAGATGGGGGCGTGGGACAGTGCAACGATAGGCGCAGGTTGGACAAGAAAGGGGGTAACACCACTTTCAAGAGGATTGGGTATTTCAACAGGTGCTCTTAAGAATTTTGAGAAGGGGAAAAAAAAAAAAAAAACAAGAAAAGATTGCTAAAGGGAATGAGAAAATTCTATTTTCACAGAAAACGGAAGTTAAAAATGGCTCATATATATATATTTTGCATTTTCAAGCAACTTGTTGCATTCTGCAAAAAATGCTACTACAGCTTGATCCCTGGTCACTATAGATAGATGGTCTCTTAGCCAAGGTGGTCACTTCAGTAGGTTCCACTGTATATGGAATCTTGAGACAATCCTTGACAGAAGAACTTTATTCATGCTCAAATTAAAAAATTTAATGCTTTACAGTCGAATTTCGACCATTGGCTGATAACTAATATTAATTAATGCTCATAATAAAATAGGTCATATAATAGGTATGTAATTAATAACCATAAATCTAGGGTTATAGCAGGGATTGATGCAGATGAAATTTGGGTCCGCTTCATGGCTCCTTCACAAAATTACAATTGATTAAAACAGATCCTTCACAAAACTATGATCGATTAAAACAGCCCTTCATTGCCATTTTACCAGATATTTTAATTTGTTTTGGAATTATTTTGAGAAAAAAAAAGTGACTTTTACAAAAAATTGTATGAAAATTCACAAAAACAGATATTGAGATTTCCTAAAATAGATACTGAAATTCACAAAAATGGGGCCCTGGAAAAAATTTCTGGATCGACCCCTGGTAAAACAACATTCTTACTAATAAATCATCCAATTTCTTTATTATGAATCCTGAGCAATTGCTCTAGTATTACTGCTAAGTAAGTCAGTGTGCTGCTGAGTAACTTAAGAGGAAAAGTTTAACTTCTTTAATATGGCGACAATATCTTAAATCCACTTAATATCATTTTTTAAATATGTAAATTAAACACTTTGCTTTAATTAACAAACAAAACACCATTTTAGTTCAATTAAAAAAAATGCTTTGTTATTTTGAAGAAATTTGTTACATTATTGTCTTTTTTAGTAGAAATGGTCATTACCATAAACTTTCTATGATTTAAATAGTTGTCATGAATCTAAATGCAGTTTGAACAACAGAGCTACAAAGACAGGGTTGTCTTTTACCCAGTAATAAAAAAAAACTGGTAAAAATTTAAAAACAAAAGGTATTCAGGGGATATTGGGATATCAACACAATAAATTCTACTGTTCACTAAAATGCATTTAAATATATATGATCAGAAATAAAGAATTATTAAATTCTCCTGTACAGTACTTTAATCACAGAGATTTTAACATATTTTCTATTCCCCATCTATAAATAGAATAACTTAACATTCAAAATCTGTTTCACATTCCACTAGTACTCTTCCTATTCCCTTACTTTTCTGTTAAGTATGGATTAAGTACTTAATAAGACTTTAAGATCTTATTTTGGGTTTATTTTTGCTTTATAGAAAAAAAAGTAACGTGTTCTTATTATTGGAGGAAAAATAGATAGAATAAAAATTGATTTTTTTTCAAATGTAATAAAACACCAGGTGTATTTCCAATGACATGATAATTGAGACACTGGAATTGGATACTGATAAAACTGAAGACAAAGTAGATTCAAATATACTTGGTGTACAGTAAGCTGCAAACATAATAATTTTGTTATAGAATGGCAAAAGGCTCCAAGGACAAACATTGGTAAACTGTACTAAAATTAACTCTAGCCACCTTGTCTTACGGCTCCTCTTTGAAAAATAAAATGATTTTTTAGGGACAATATCTGATGGAAAAGAATTTCTACTCTTACAGAGACGTCCACTGCAAAATATCGGGCCTGTCTATTAGATGATCAGAGATATGCTCAACTTTTCTCCACCCTAGAGTTGAGAGTGGCATGTTTTAAAATCATCACTAGTTACGACTACTTGCAGGCTCATCTATTTAAAATTGAACATGCCGATTCTCCATTCTGCCCACTCTATAACACTATGAACATGACTGGGGAACATCTTTTAGTTATCCCTCCTTAATTAGCAATTGCTCCAATGACTTTTGGGTTCTTCGCAATTTTGGAGACACCTTTCTCTGATACTGGATTCAAGGCATCTTACAATGGAAAAGACAATGACAGGCATAGTTAAAAGACAACTATATGATGATTAATAGTTGTAATTATTTGGTTTTTATTTAAATGACGGACATTTTAAGCTGGAAAAAGTGTCCTTATGATTGTTCTTTTTATTTAGATTTAAGATAATAAATATTGTTATGTGCATTCAAATAAGAGTAATTATAATAAGTTTATAAATGATCAATGTACAAAATTATCTTTGAAATTTTAAATTCTTGTAAGAGGAAATAAAGGCTGAAGATTTCCCAGGATTTTTATATTCCTTAAACATTTGAGGGGCAGTAACTTTTATTATATTTTCCAGTTTTTAAAGATGCCTGTAATGAAAAATGCATCTCTGACATTCATTTAAAAGAACTGATGAATTTCCTAATAAATATCCATCAAGAAACTCTCGGATTCAACCTTTATTTTCCATGCTTCAGTATTTTGTAAAAAATATATACATTAATTATAAAATGAAAATTTAAAAATTGACTAATACTGCATTTTTGTGAATGACAGTGATCATGCTAAAATTAAATAGGATAATATATATATATCCCAACTCACATTACAGGGCTGAAAACTACTATTTTCACATAGTATTCAATTACTTACCTAATTAGAAACTAAGTAAATAACTAGGTAAATACTGTTATTTGGAAATACAGTAACCCCTTGTTATAGTGTGCCTCGATACATCACACATTCAGATATATTGCGCTTTCTTTGTCTCCCTTTTTTGTACTGTTCTGCTTCAGTCCTTTACTAGAGAAAGCATACACTATATTTGAAAAATACAACTCCAACCACATAAGTGAGACGCAATTAATTTTCACACCCTGATCGCTGCTGAAAAGCAAGTAATGGGAGAAAAATCAAAAGCAGATGACTGGATAGTTTCGTCAGTAGGAAATGAAATGAGTATTTGTATATAAATTTAAAATGATAAATTAAAACTTCTATGTCTTCTGCTTAAGTGATTATATTTTATAGCTGTACGTTTACTAATGATTTTATTAAATTTTAGTACATGTGGTGATAAAAGTAAAATTTTATCATATTAAGTACATGCCTCTCCCCCCCCCCCCCTCCACTGGCAACATTGTGCCCCAGATATATCACACATTTTGATGCCTGGAAAACTTTCACACCTTGTAAACGGAAAAATTAGTAAATAAATTTTCAAAAAAGTTACAAAAGCATTCAATCTAATAAGAGATTTTTCAAAGGTGGTAAAAATAGTAGTAAAAACATATTTTTCCAAAGATTGTAAAACCATGGTAAATACGAGTAAAAACCCTCAGATGGTAAATATCATCCAACCCTGCACAAAGACAAAAAATAAAACAGAATGGTTTTAGGAAGGGGGAGGGATATAAAAACTTTATTAGGAAGCATTAATACCATACTAAAGTTTCAATTCATGTAAATTCAGCTTTTAATTTACTAACACAAATAATTAATCAGAAAAGTTTAATCTTACCAAATAGCCACACTGCTAAAAGCAGCAATATAGTGCTGAATGGTAGAGCTTGAGTTGAGTTGTATGCCCAAGCAATGCTATTTTGAATACTCCAGATAATAAAAAATGGGCCTGGAATTATAATATACTGCATAAAATTCTCATCGTACTTCACACTATCAAAAATTATTTATTATTAAAAGAAACAAGAATCTATTGAAATTTTTGCACAACTTTTTCAAAATAAATAAATAAAATGTAAGTATTTTGAAAATTTATTCAGTACTAAATAAAAATTATCTACTTGTAATTACTACAGTGTTATGTAATATTTAGTAATTAACAAGTTTAACAGATTATTTAAAAGGTTACATGAAATAGAATAATCTTGGGGGGGAAAAAAAGACATTTTTACATTACTGATTCTCATTGCACATAAAAAAGTGGCGACTAATTACATTTACATGGACAGATGGAAAGTTCACACAAATTAAGAAATTTACTTTCTTGTCCCCTTTTTTTTTCAGAATCCATTTTGTAATGTTCCAGTAAATGTATCATCAATGATCTTTCCTCATAAATACTTCTTAAACTATTTAGTTTAAACTTTTATATAACATTTTAAAAAGCATTTTTCTTATTATTTATAGGGTATATTTAAGAAATGTTTGTATACTAAAAACATTTGGACAATAAAAGCAGCTTAAGCATAGCTATCAACTAACAGCATGGCCTGGTGTCGCCCGTGCAATGGAAGAAAAATGCCCATTGACCTTAAATATAGATAGTTAAGCTCGCTGCAATGATAAAAAAGGACATGGGACTTCCTGCTGCAACAACAACAACAAAAGAACATGGCACCCGATAGCATACAGAGTTTACCGGGAATTGGACATGGCTAGGCTTCTCCCCTTCTACCCATCCTGTGTTCTAACAGTCATTTATCGCTAATACCTATGCAACTACTGAAAAGAAATAGAGTCCAGTTGTCGGTATGAGATTGTAAAAGGAAGGAATGTAAATCCTCCTGCTGCAATGATAAAAAAAGGACATGGGACTTCCCACTGCAACGAAAAAAAGAAATGAACAGTGAACTTGCCAGAGTACAGAGGTTACCAAGAATTGGATGTGGCTAGGCTTCTCTCCTTCTACCTGTTGTATTCTAATAGTGATTTATCACTAATACCTATGTACATAGTCAGATAATGTAGACGCACGTGCGCGGATCTGGATACTTCAAAGGTTTAGCAGATAGTTTTCCGGTAATTCCAAGTTTTTTTTTTTTTTTCTTTCTTTCTTTTTTTAATGGATAGTTACCTAAAAGAAATATCTTTTTTAAGTCACTTTTCAGCCCAAGCGTGTTGCACATATGTGTGCGCATATGCATATACTCGTGTTCATATACGCACCATGTATTTAGTTATCAAGAACTATTATGAGTTTGCAGATAGTTTTGGATTATGTGCAGATAGTTTTTTCTTTTATCTGACTATGCCTACGCGCCTCATAAACTAATTATTTTTTATTTCAAATGCAGTAAGAACTACTCGACGCAAATCCTTGGACATATATAAGATAAAAACTTAAAATAATTACAGATGAATTAAAAATACAGGTTTTTATAGTTATTTTATTAAAAATCCATGCTTGTTAACATGTAATGTTTGCAGTAGGTTTAATTTATTTATAAATATTTTATGAATTTCTAATTATTCAGTAACTATCTTCTCGAGGAATTGATAATTCGTGTAAAATACCATCATCAAATTCTTCGGAACTCATACTTCCTAATTCAGCGATTTCAAATAAATCCCACATGTTTGTTTATTTCTGACGGATTGCCATTTGAAGTGCTGGAATGAACTTGCGAATGAAAAACCTTCTGGAAAAATGAACACTGTCGGTTGTCTTGGTAACGCTTCAATGCCACGCCATGCCCATTTCCCCCTCTCGTTTCATCATTACTGGAGGCCTCCGATAGGTGAAAAATGGCCGAAAACTGGACAAATAATAAAATAACTATAAAACTATTAATTCAATTAATTGCATTTTTTCACATTAGCTTTCTCTTGTCCAATTTAGTCAGTGTGTCAAATTCAGTCCAGATCCGACAAACGGTCTAGGTGCCTATAGCGAACAAACGGACGGACAGGCAGACAGGATTTTTCTTTATATATAGACACACAGGACGGTTAAAAAAAATAAAACAAAAACCTTTCCCTATATATGGAGCTCTAATAGTCTACCCGCTCAAGCAATCAAACCAAAATTTCAGATATGGTTGTCTGAATGTATATGTTGGAGATAGTGATGATTTAAAAAAATGCAGAGCTGAAAGTTACGGTTACAGTGAAAGAATTTAAAAAGTTTCCATTGGCAACACTCACTTTTTTTCTGTGAGAGTAGATCAGTGCATTGAAAAGTGCAGTTTCAACATTTTATAAGAAGAGCATTGTAATGAACCAATTTCAAGAGAAAGTGCATTGACAGAATTTGCTTAATTCACTGGAATAGACAGAAATGTTAAACTAACAGAAGGGAACTTAGCCCTTCTGTTAGTTTAGAACTTTTAACTCCAATGAAAACAATTTCCCTCTCCTTGGCTGAGTGGATAAAGAAACTGAACATGGTAGATGACGGAAGTGTGAAGGTCACAAGTTCAGGCCTACTGCAGGGCTATCGATCTAATGGTCTGGAATTTCGGGCACAGTTTTCTACAAATGAAATGTCAATACACATTGTTACCCTTTAAAAAACCTCTTATGTCATTTATGGTTTTTCAATGTGCTGATCAACTTTTGCAGGAAAAAAGTGGGTGTTGCCACTGGAAATTTTCAAAATTTTTTCAATGTAACTGTAACCCTGAACTCTGCATTGCTTAAAATCATCACAATCTTCAGTGCATACCTACAAAGAGCCATGTCTGAAATTTTGGTTTTATTTGTTCAGCAGACAGGCCAGTAGGGTTTCACACATAGGGTCGTAGGGTAAGTTTTTTTTTTTTTTTTTTTTTAAACCTCCATGTATGTATGCATCTATCTATCTATCTACATAGTGAAATATAAAAAGGTGTAAATCCCCCCCTCCTCCCCAGTCAGTCATTGTTAATATAAAAATACTGAAATTGCAATGCACAATAAAAATATAATAAAAATAAGCAACATATCTTTAAAGTGTGAGTGTGTTTGTGTACTAGAGATGAGACGGGCTCAGCCCGAGCCCGGGCTCTGTAATTCACAACTACGTTCGGGTGGGCTCGGGCTCGTGAAAAATTTCTTCTTTATTGAACATACTCCTTGAAACAGATTTTAAAAAGTGATTCATGAGGAAAATAAAAGTACTTATTAAAAAAAAAAAAAAAAATAGTGGAACGGGCACCTAGAAGGTGTGTGAAGCTCTTTGGGTATTTCAGAACAGCGGCTTATATTAGTTAGTCATGACATCCGACATTATTTGAGAAACATGGATATAAAGAATTAGAAAGTGCATTGAGAGTTTGCAACTATATATCTTTAATTTGCATAAACGGCAAAATTTATTGTATTCTATTAATGAAGTAATTGAACTTTTTTAAAAATCTTTAGCTGAAATTTCAGGCTTGAGCGGGCTCGGGCTCCGGCTTAAATAACATTGCTCGGGCGGGCTCGGATTAAAAGACCTCGGGCTCAGGCTTCAAAAAATGAGCCCAAACTCATCTCTAGTGTGTACCTCTCTCTCTCTCTCTCTCTCTCTCTATATATATATATATATATATATATATATACATTCATACTTACATATTTATAAAAGATTTAATATGATAAAAAATGAAATACAAAAACTAAATAAAGCAGAAGAAAATAGAATGTTTAAGAGGAAAAAAATAAATCAATAAAAATTACCTGCAAAGAGAAATGTTGTAAGATTAATGTTCCAAACCCACTTTTTACCACCCATTTTCTTATAAAATGATGATGACACATATCCAGATACACCTGTAAATAAATAATAAACAGATCTAATTAACTATTTCATAGCTTGGAATGAAATATCAAATATTTTTAATACAACACTAAAATTCCCAGTAAAATTATTAAAATTTATGACCAACTCTGACTATTTTGCTAATAAATTTTGACCCATAGTTTTAATACTTTATAAAAATTAATACACATATTTACGTAATTAAAATTAATAAAATAAATGGTAACTATTTTTAAAAGTGGGCTTCAATTGAATTTTTAAAAACGGATAGTTTTCATTTCCATTAACATCAATTATGAACATTTAAATATTTTGTGTGTGTATGTGTAAAGAAGGGGCATTTTGGTTATATCAATGCACAATTCACCCTCTATATAAACTCAACATGGTTGAACTTCACTATCCTTTTGAATGAAATCTGATGAAAATAATTTTTACACATGAGCTATTTGATTAGCATACTTCCCTTTCGGAGAATGATTTTACTTTTCAACACATTTAGCAAGTGAGTCACAACCTTTTTCTTTAAATAAAATTATATATAGATTTTAATAAAACAAAAAGAAAAAGAACAGAGACAAGCTGATTAATATACTTATTTTCTCCCATTTTATTTTTAATTTATCAATTTGTCACAAGGCCGTAGCCAAAGGAGAGTTTTGGAGGGTTCACACCCCTCAAACAACATTCAGAACATATATTACTATTTGTAAAAGAGTATAAAAAAACCTGCCACATTCAAACATAAAACTTCAAAACCCACCCTGAAATTTTTTTCCTGGCTACGCTATTGATTTGTCATATAGTGACATTGCACTTAGGGATGTTCTGAAATGTAATTAAAAAAAAAAAAAAAAAAAAAAATCCAAAATACAGTCGAACCCCATTTTAATGAACTCCAAGAGATCAAAGAAATCATTTCACTCGAATGAATTTAGCTATACTAGTATTATAACCTCCATATTATAATTTGATTTCAGGATAACTAAAATCTTCCCTGTAGCTAGATTTTCACTGTAATGGACTTTGCTAAAATGGGATTTGACTATACATTGTAAAATAGTTATTTAGAGACAAATTACTGTTTGTTCTGATAATCAACTCTTTTTAAATCTCTTTCACAACAATTGTTTTATTTTCAAGAACATAAAGTCAACCCACTATCATACCTTTATTTTATATTCCCTGATTTCATTAAAAAATTATGCTAGCTTATTATTGTTAACACATAATATTTGTAATGTAACAAACACAGGCTTTCATTTAAGCCATCTCCTAAAATTTTAGCATTAAGAGAAGTGTGAGAAGAATTACTTTATTTCATTTTCACTTGAGAACAAGAAATACTACTACATTTTCCTCATGATATTTATCAGATCTTTCCAGAACAAATAGGGTTGCAGGTTACAGACTTGGCTACTGCATTACTTGCATAGTGCATGCTCTTTAATTGTTCTACGTTCAGTCTTTCTGTCTACTGGATAGGTTGGTTTGCACTTTCCTATATTTAACAAAACTGCTGAATTTTGTATTTATTTTACATATGGCTTGTGAAACTCAGTTTAATGCCTGTCTGCCTGAGGATATAATTCATTTTTTTTTTCTTTTGGGAGAAAAATTTAGCACGTCATCTTTCTTTCTTTTCCTTTTTTTTTTTTTTTTTTTTTTTCAGCCAGTAACCATGATCCCTGAAAATGATATAAAACTAGTTTTTTTTTTCCCCCTTGGAGTCTTCTGTCACTTTTAAGTACTTCTTAAATTACAGTGGTATGTGTTCTGAAAAACATCTTTTATGGATTATATTATTCTTATAACAACAGATGCAAAATGCTGGGTTGCCTTGTGCCCTCAAGAATAAAGTAAGGTATTCAATAACGTACACTGCAGCTATCTTAATGGAAATATGCCTTTTTAAATAAAAATTATTTATAAATAATACTTATTATTACAAAAGCAATAGTTATCTCATGAAAATGTCCTTTCAAAACAAGCAGCTAAAAAGTTCAAAAATTAATTTATATTGATTGGGTTTCATTACATATCGGAAAAAAAGTAACAATAAATTCCAAATTGTGAAAGTTTTAAAGAATGTGAACCGATTTTCTACTTACATGATGTAAATGCATAGAGAAGAAATGCAAGTGTATTCATAGTTCCATGTTTATGTACATTGAATACATCAAATAATGCCATGATTACGATTCCTAGACCAATACAAAGGAACTGAACTCCAACACCTAACAAAAAATTAATAGAAAATGGTTAAAATGTTCCTGAATAAAGTAATAAAAGGATATCATTAAAAACTTTTAAATATTGTGAATTCAAATTAGTCCATAAATGTACTTTAAAAATAAATAAATGAACTTTAAACATTTACCTAATATTGCACAAAATAGGCTCTTATGAGGAGGAAATCGAAACACATCACCCCTAATTATCTTCCATCCGTATTCATCACATTCTAAACTCTCTAAATCATCTGTATCGACATTGTAGCGTGCAAAATCATTTCGAAGAACTCTAGTCTTAAAAATGAATTACAATTGAGCTAATGCTTTTTTTATAATAAATACACAAATAAATTTTGAAAGAAGTAAGCATTTGATTCAGAATTATTACTCTAAAATTTTTACTTAAAAGATTAATTAAATCAAAGAAAAAATAAAAAATCACACCAGTTTTACATAAATTTAAAAAATTTGCATAAAAAATGTTGCTCTGATAACAAACTTTTACTAAACTAAGTTAGAATTGAAAATACTTACTAGTATGACAATCACAAAACCAATTAATAGAATAACAAGTATAGCAGAATTGATGATAGACAACCAGTGAATCTTATATGGAAGAAAAAAAAAAAAAAAAGAATGAGCTTCAGGAATTTTTCATGCAGTTAAAATTACAATTCAGAAATTTTCACTTCTCATATATCTTAAAAGCATTAAAATTGAATTCATATTGATTTTGCAAAAACTTACTTAACTAAATCATCTAGATGAGGCAATACTCATAGTTCATTTTAAAATATAAACATAATACTATACATTAGTTACAACTTTCAGTAAAGCACCATTTATGCATCTTTCACAGGGATCGATTTAAAATGAGGTATTAATGAAAAGATGTAAAACTGAAATATTAATAAACAACTTACATTACATAACAGGTTTAACACTATAATGTAAATTTATGTAAAGTAGTTGTCTGCCAGTGGTCAAAATTCGACCACAGAGCATTTAATTTTTTAATTTGAGTGCAAATAAAGTTCTTCGGTCAAAGAGTATGTTTTAAGATACCATATACAGTGGAACCTACTAAAGTGACCACCTTGGCTAAGAGACCATCTGTCTATAGTGGCCACTTTTGTACAATATTTCACTTTACAATCATTGCACTTTTCTATGAAGATGGTATTTTTGTAAAAACTCTATCATATTTTGCTAAATGCAAAGGCAGCTCCAGCATGAGGGTCATAGAGGTCATCTCCCTCTACCGATCTTGGATTTCACACATTCAGTTTGCATTTTGAACAATTTAGGCTAATCTAAAAGGTCTAGTGGCCCTCTCCGAAAATTCAGCCAGGAGCCATCCCCTGCTAACGGCCCATAATGTTCGGAGTTATAAGATCTTAAACCATTGAACGGTTGAATATAAGTTACTGATGCGTACCACTGAACTTTTATAAATCTTGATGCCTCATTAAATTTGCACTTTTTCGAATGGTAGTCCTTATTTATTTACTTTCATCGCAAACGCTGGTACATTTGGAAATCGAGGTTTTTGAAAGGATATGGTAAAATAGTACCAGAACATTTTATAAGTGGAATTAAACTTCTTTAATTGCCTACAGTTCTAATTCAAACTTCGCAATCAATAGCATCTAATATATAAAATTCTCCTGTCACAGTGTTAGTCACCTAACTCCTCCGAAACCACTCGACCAATTTTAATGAAATTTTCTATGTATATTCGTTAGGTCTGAGAATAGGTTTTTAACTATGTCTCATACCCCTAAGTCATAAGGGCGGTCCACCCCAAAATGTTTAGCCCCAGAGTGCTATTCATTTCAATCAGGATTTCTGTGTAGACATTAGCGTGTTGAGTCACTTTTCAAATGTGTTTGCCAGATAATGTGGAGAGGGGGGGGGGGCATTAATAAAATGTTGAAAGTCGCACAAGGTTTGCAATTTTTGATAATGGATAGCTAAATGTGGTGCCAAAACAAAACAATTTAGAATAAATATATTTCGCGTATAGTTAGAAAATGCCTGGCGTATATTGTAAAAGAGTTTTATTAGGCGATTTTAATATAGATTTCTATTCCGACGAAGTGCTCTGTGGAACAAGAAAGGAAAACACGGTACACTCGTGGATTATGATGCCCATTCAAAACAGCATTTAAAATGTCTTTGCGGTATAGTTGGAATATGCCTGGCGAAGATTGCAAAACAGTTTCAGTAGGCGATTTTAAGATAGATTTCGATTCCAAAGATGTGTTTTAGGTACAAGAAAGAGTTGATTCCTATTTTAACGCCCCTACTCTCGCCAACCTAAAAAATCCCCGTACTTTGGCGCGCTTTGCAGTCATGGGTCTCTGGGAGTTATGCACAAGTTTCAACGGTACTTACGTATTATCCCGGCGGTCTGCCAAGACAAACAATTTTTCCACCAAGATAAATGCCGGGCACATGAAATTGTTGATGGTTTGGAATACGATTGGCAACGTATTTAAAATCTACGAAAAAGTAGTTTGGCAGAAGTGACCTCCGGGATAATACGTAAGTACCGTTTCAACGCACCCAAAATAACTAGGTGATAACTAAAGTATACAAACTAGCGATAAACGCGCCAGTTAAGGAATTTGAAGACATTTAATTATTAAAACAACATTAATTGGTAATCCAAAATAAATAAAAATGTAACGGCATGCTGTACTTACATGTTGTTCCAAATCGCGATTTTAATTCTAAATTACGATTTCTACATAAATGCAAAAAATCGTCATGGTAACTGCATATGTTTAATCATTGCCTCCTTGGCGAGAGTCGAGGCGTTAAAGTAGGAAACAATATATAAAACGGTGAAGTATACTTGTGATATACTTGGCGAAGATTGTAAAATAGTTTTAGTAGGCGATTTTAAGATAGATTTCGATTCTAAAGATGGGTTTTATAAAATAAGGAAGAAAAATACAGCACAGTCATGAATAATGATAACACTTTACAACTTAATGGAATAAGGACGAAAAATAGGGACGATGCATAAATTATGATACGATTTTAATATATAGCACTATAGTGCGTATTTAAAATCTGAAAGTGTTTCAGATTTTCATCCTTTTTTTTGGGGGAGGGGCAAAATTTTTTTATGGAATAACTATCAATAAGTCTCAAGGCCAAACTATGACTGTTTGTGGATTAGATTTGAGCACGCCATGTTTTTTACACGGACAGTTATACGTGGCATGCTCTCGAGTGGGCAAGCCATACAGTGGGCATCCAATTTGTTTATGTTATCTAAAGATGGGATAACAAAAAATATTGTATACTCAATTGCGTTAAGGGATTAATATTATTTTTTAGTAAAATTATTGTAATTAGTGATATATATAAATTTAAAGAATAAATTACAATGAATTAAAAATATATGTTTGGTATTGTGTTATTTTTATATTCCAGCATCGTTGCACAGTGCTCCATGCCTCTTCCACTCATATACCACATCCTCACAAACTTACATCGTTACAAACGTTAGTCATTTCTTTCTACTAAAATAATCCTAGGAATAATTTATATGGCAAAACAACGTTTGCCGGGTCAGCTAGTTATAATATATAAACTTGATGTGCATTCTTGTTCCATTGACTAATGCTTCTTTTAAGTTTCTGATTAGTGTAACAATGCAATTAACTTTCAATACTAACTTAGGTGGTGGCAAACTACTGTTTTTGGTTAACCAGGTGCAAATCCCACAAACCAATTTTTTTCTGGGAAACATTTAGACAACTCCTGAAACACTGTCGTTCACCAAAACTAAGCTGGAAATTTTAATCTGTATACAAAACGGTATTTATGTACAGAATTCAATATATACAAAAATATGTATATACTAAAAAGAAATTTGTATGCTTATTCATTATATAATGTGGAATTGGGGAAAACATCTGGAATTAAATTAAAATATGAAATTAAATTAAACTTCCAAAATATGGAAAGGGATAAACAATTAAGTACTGGAAATCACTTTAGGTTTGTAAGCATTTGGTGCAGATCACAATTATTTGACAATTTTTCACTTGCTCCCCGCTAATCGAAAAAAACCCAAAACCCTCATAGTCAAAGAATTCAAAAACTCTACTGGATAGTTATTGATTTCATTGTCATCACAGCAAATTATTTTATCTTAGCTATGGTGATATGCTCTCTATTCATCAGAATAGTCGATTAAGTAAGCATTAATAAAAGTTCAATCATCATTTTTAGTTTCTATTATAACTGACTTCAATATGTAATCTGAGAGCATGTTTTGGGAAATACTTCCATACACTTCATTAATAATATTATTTGCATTTCCTATTATAATTGCTGAGGTATTTCTTCAATAATATTTTTGGAGAAAATTTGCTTTAGCATGTTGCATGGCGGGAGATTGTGAAGAAATTGTCGAATTGGCACGTTTCTGTGGAGGGTCTCTGTGATTGCAACCTGCCCTGTTCGGTTCGTTTTTCCACAGCTTTAAAACATAGAATTTACAACACTTCGCACACTTATCGAGCATCTGAAAAAAATTAGCCAAGCACAGGGCTACAGTACATTTTAGTCATTGGCGTTTCACCAAACTGAAGAATAATTTCACTTTTTGCAAATTTTGTTGTAATACTTTAACCCTATAGTACTGTTGAAACTTAGTGTTATTTCAAAATTGACACAACAATTCAACCATTGCTCGACTTGGCACAAAATACTGTGTGCCAAATTATTTCTCTAATTTTTTTATGGTTCATTAGCATATTACACAAAAATTTTAACACACACACACAGCCACCTCCATACGAATTTCAACTGTGCCGAATTTCACACTCATCCGTTCACGCAATGTACTGCAAAAGGGATACAAAGGTTTTCCTTAGCATATATGTACATAGATATAATTATTTTTAATTTCTTTCAGGAACTAGTACAATGGAAACAAATTTTATGGAAGAAACGCCGCAGCGTTTATGAGTATAAAAGTTAAAAATTAGTAAGTGCAGAGTTTCTACCGGGTGTGGCGTTTACAATATAAAAAAAAAATTTTTTTTTTAGCCGATCTTCAACGAAAAATCCTAAAATTTGATTAGTGATAATTGTCTCAAAAGATGGAGCCACCACCAAACACGTACTTTATAGCGTACACAGAGCACAGTGTACCGAATCAGAATGCGAACCTACCCCCATAGAAAAATGGTTTGATCCAGTTTTGGAGAAAGTGAGACGTCAGAACGCCATGAGAAGGGTGCATGTCCTGCACTCTGGATTGGATGGCTTCATAAATCCAACTGATGTCTCTTCAATTAAGTAAAAAAAAAAAAAAAAAGTAAATCTTTTATATCTACATTTTAGAACTATAATTAAATTTTAATGAAGGTTTGAATATATATTTTGACGGGTTAAAGTTTAATAAAGTGCACTGCCCTCTATTTATAGAAAACTATCTTCTATTAAAAATCCCATTAAAATTCTATCTCTTCCCATGCAACAATGCATCATAATGCGATTCCTAAAGAAGTTAAAATACATATGTTTGGCAACAGGATCTCTCAAATGGAGTACCTTTAAAAATTTTTAAAAACACTTGCATAATTTCATTGTGCACCTACACAAAAAAACAAAAGGGTTGTTTTTGTTACATAAATACAATTGTTATTCTACGATAACACAGGTGTAGTCTAAGTCGCAATTTAAAAGTGAGCTTTTGAAAACTAAGATCAATCCATATCCATGTTCCTTGAAATACGACATTTTTACTTTCTGAACATGTACTATGTAAAGAAAGTACTGTAATCATGAAAAAAATTGACTTTGAGATTTTGATGATTTTATAGGTTTTGAGGTTTTCCGAATTCATTTATGTATTCCAGGCCCGTAGCTAGGGTTAGTTTAATGAGTGGGCCCGAAAATATCCAGGGTGGGCATAATTTTTGAATCTGCAAACTAAACTATTTAATGGCTAAAACAGTACTTCATTGCCAAAAATCTTTATTCACCAATTAGCAAGGCAGCCAAAGGAAATACGCTCTAAGGAAAGTAATACACACACGGAACATGTGGAATACACACGGAATGGAATAAATGCAGGAATTAAGAACAGTGTCTTGAATATAAATAAACAATAAACTTTGTAATTGCTCACAGGACCTTTAAACAAGGTATGCATGTTTCGAAAGCAACAAAAGGGTGCTTTCTTCATCAGTATCTAATAAATGTACCATTCAGCAGACAGCAAAGTATAAAAATGCGATTTTTTTTTGCTTGCATTTTTATGCTCTGCTGTCCTTTGGATGGTACGCTTATTAAGTATTGATGAAGAAAGCACCCTTTTGCTGCTTTCGAAAGGCGTATACCTTTTTTAAAGGTCCTGTGAGTAAAAAAAAAAGTTTATTGTTTATTTATTGATTTTATCCTAGTATTTTTGAGTGTTTTTTATTAATAGTATTATGTTTAATAAAGCTGTAGACGTTGATTCTTTGCACCATGGAACCGCTTTCAAAAGAGCTCACTGCAATGCTGTTTATGAGTTTATTTTCAAATGCAAGAAGGATTAAGTTTTTAACACAAACACACCTCTCGTGCAACATGGATGAACGAAATAGAATTAATATTCTTGAAAAAGTGCTAAATGACATCACGGAGGTTGCTGTAGATGGTTCCATTGACAAGGCAGAAGCAAGAAGACAGTAAATAAAGGGAAATGCATCTCTGCAATTGGACATAAATGCTGTCATTTCATGCAATGTGGCTGAGAGTTTCAACTCTAATATTTTTTCTTCAAAAAAGTTCGTGCCGTTGCTATTTCAGCAGTTGCGCCATCCAAATCGATATTGCATGAATTTGCCAGACACCTGAGGTGCTGCATGTAGAACGAATTGCTGGTCATGAATGTGATAGCTTTCATACTCTCTTACAATTGTATGCTCTCTGGGCTGAAGCGTAAATTCAGTTCTGCTATTGTTTGATCAAAGGCATCCTGGTGCATCATTCATAGTAGTTCTTGTTGCAACATTTTCTTTCAATGCTGAATATAAGTGTCTTCCTATAGATTCAGTCATGATGAAATCTGTGAAATAGATTGGAACCACACATCTACGTTTTGGAGCCAGAATCGCTACAGTCTGCTGTCCAGAAGATAGCATTGTCATAGCAGATTTGTATAAGGTGTCAAAATGTTGAACATTTCAATGCTTTTTTATTTCTTCTACAATGCTGGCAACAATTTCACTCACTTGCAGCAGGTCGATAATTTAGACTGCAGTGCACGACTAGCTGGATCTAAGAAGGATAGAAGAGAGTGCAAAAGAGCTCCAAGAAATACAAACCAAGGAGTTTTAATTTGGGAAAGCAGTCCAGTTGCTTCCATTGAAGTATCACTAGAGTTTAAGTCAACACACTTCTGAAGAACCTTGATAAATTTTGAGTACTTATTTAGTATCGCTACTGTACATCGGTAATGCCCAGACCATCTCTGAGGCAACAGACGATTCAGTGCTTGCTCCTCACACACATTTTCATTCACTCGAGCTTAGCAACCAACTTCCGCGTAACAATTAACAGTTATCATAATGTATTTCGAGAAAAACATGATTTTTAACTATCAAAACGTTATTTAATTTATGTTCCGATTCCGATAGAGACCATGATACGGCCGCCTGTATGGCCCAGAAGCAGGGTGGGCACAGAATTTAGCAGGGTGGGCACGGCCCTCATAGGCCCACCCGTAACTACGGGCCTGATGCAGTCTTTATGATGATGTATGTATGTGTGTGTGTATGTGAGTGAATATGATAGCTCCTAAATGGTGCATTCGATTTAGCTCAAATTTGGTATATATATTATAGGTCACCGTTACACGACTGGTATTGATTTTGAAGCGTATATGCCATTAGTTTTTTTTACAGGGATACAAAGAAAAATTGTTTTACATTACAGCATATGGACAGAAATTCTTGAAAGTGTGCTAGCGTCTAAACCAGGGTTTCTTAACCTGTTGGTTGAGACCCAAGTTTGGGTTGCGAGGGCTTTCGAGATGGGTCGCTGAGTGTTTATGGAGACAATTCATTTTTTTCTCATTTTAATATGTTTTTAACACATAAAAAAACTTTTATGCATTAATTTTTTTTATGTGTCTTTAACACTTAACAGGAAATTAGAAATCAGTTTTAAAAAGTGAAACGTAAAATAAAGTCTGAAACAGTTCTTCGATCTATATGTGTATATAGTTAAAGTGTAATGTTAATTTTGCTTCCCTTTCAATTGCCTTTCTGTTGCGACTTGCAGACGATGCCAGATAGTTTGACGCTGTTCTCTAAGCCATATATCTCCCATGTGACCTCTTCAAAAACAGAACAGGATAACAAAATATGCTTGAAATAGTGTATTTCTGCCTCTGTTGGAGATTGCTCATTTTTACTTTTCTGCTTATGTGATATTTCTTCCACATTAAAGTTTATAGGTTCATTAAATTATACGTGTTTCCCAAAATGTCAAAACAACAGTATAAACTAGGAAAGACGATTTCCTAGATTTTGGTTTTACATTTATTACTGACCGAGGAATGATAAAACCTCAATGCGTCATATGCAGTGAAGTACTCAGTAATGAGTCACTGAAAGAAAATAAGTTAAAGAGACACTTGGAGACTAAGAATCACACATTAATAACTAAAAAATGAAGCTCCTTTGAAAGAAAAGAACTACATTTGAAGAGACAATGTCTCGATGCTGGAAATAAGGCAGTTTTATCTGTGGAAAGAGCTATTCTTGCATCCTATTATGTAGCATGGCGAATTGCAAAAGAAAAAAAACCCACATACTGTTGGAAATTTGATCAAGCCAGCAGCAACAGATATAGTCTGCATTACCTGTAGAGAAGAGAATGTCAAGAAAATCCAACAAATACCACTATCGAATGACACAATATGGACATGCATTTACGATTTAGCAAAAGATATTAAAGAACAAGTTACTTCATCTATTAAACAAGTGGACAGTTTAGTTTGCAGCTGGATGAAACTACAGACGTGAGTGACAATGCTCAAATAATTGTTTACGCACGCTAAGCTGGTAACAGTGAAATGAAAGAATTTTTGTTTTGCCGTCTGCTTACCACCAGTGTGACAGGTGAAGACATTTTTAAGTTAATGAGCGTATTTTTCTAAGAAGGTTTATCCTGGGAACAGAGAGAGAGAGTGCATCCGTCTTTGGACTGATGGTGTACCATCAATGCTTGGGGCACGTCAGGGATTTTGTGCAAGGGTGAAACAAATTAATTCTGATGTAAGGGTGTTTCATTGCCTTCTTCACAGAGAAAATCTTGCATCTAAAAGACTATCAGAAGATTTGAGTACTGCCCTGAAAGAGATTGTTCAGATAGTCAATTATATAAAATTAAGTTTGGTTAATAACAGAATATTTAGCCAAATTTGCTTAGAAATGGGATCTGAGTACACTCACTTATTATATCATTCTGAAGTCAGATGGTTGTCTCAAAAAAATGTACTTCAAAGGATTATTGCTTTATGCAAGAAAATCCAAATCTTCTTGAAAGAGAAAAATCATACTTCCCAGTTTTCTGACAAAAATTGGATGCTGAAATTAGCCTGCCTTTCAGAAATACTTGCAGAACACAATAAATTGAATGTGTTAATGCAAGGCCATAATCAAACGGTAATTGGGTTAGTAGAGAAGTTAACAGCTTTCAAAGGGAAGCTGAAACTGTGGAATAAGAAAATAGAAGAAAATAAAATAGCTTCATTCCCAACTTTAAACCTGTTTTTAGAAGATGAAAATGCTGAATTGGGTGACAAAAAAAAATGTAATAATTGAGCAAATGGAGAAATTAATTTTTCAGTTTGATCGCTACATTCCAGAAGACATGCTCAAATATAGTTGGGTGTGCAATCCATTTGACATAAATTACCAGAATATTTTTCAGACATTGTAGGTTTCCAAGAAGAGCTTAATGAGGTTCGAAATGATGAATCTTTACGTCAAAGCTTTAAAAACCAAACACTGGCCTCATGTTGGATAAGTCTGAAAAAAGGAAAACCCATTCTCTTCATTGCAGCTATGAAAGCATTACTTCCATTTCCCACTACTTGCCTATGTGAAGCCGGCTTTTCAATACTTTCTGTCATGAAAACTAAAAATAGAAACAGAATACAAACAGAATATGATATAAGACGCTGCCTTTCAAAAACACTTCCTCGGTTTGAAAAGCTGTCAAAAGTAGTGCAAGGCCATGGATCCCACTAAAGAAAGGTTTTTAATTTGATTTGATTTGATTAGTCGCAGATTGACGCAGGCTTTTTTCTTTTATAATACCTCTCTACTCTCTTAAAAATACATGTTGCTGCCTTGTTCGGCTAATTTCGATAATGAGACATTTTATTAATAAGGAATATTAATAAGCACTTATAATTGTAATATAGGCCCAAGGATCGCAAAGCAAATAATGTTGTTGATTTTGAGTCGAAGGGAAAAAAAGGTTAAGAACCCCTGGTCTAAATGGTGCAAACTGGGTATGTATATTATAGGTCACGGTCACATGACCTGTATACAGTTTAACATGTGCAGAGCCGATAGTTTGTTCACAGGGTTGTATAAACAATTGTTATACATTATGGTCTATGGATGCAAAGCATTTAAAATCTGCTAATGTCTAAATGATGCATTCAAATAGGGTATTATAGATCACCATAACACACAACCTGTATGGATTTTGGTGTGTGTAGGGCTTATAGTTTTTGCACAGTTCTACAAAAAATTTCTTATGCATTTTGGCACAAATTCTTGAAAGTACATTAATGTCTACATTGTGTATTTGATTGAGCTCAAATTAGGCACACATATTATAGGTTACTGTCTTACATACTGTACAGATTTTGGTCGGTCTATAGTTTTCAGCGACAGACCTATTTTGCTGTAGCCTTTTTCAAGGCTCAGCTATCACTATTATTAAAGTGCGTTTTTGGAATGCTGGTGGTTTTACTTCTGACAAGTTCACTGAACTGAAATATACTGTTTTTACTCATAATGTTGACTTGTTGGGCATAGTCAAGAGCAGTACTTCTACTGAGAATCTAGACGTTTATCACATAAATGGATATCAGACCTTCTGCTTGCAATGAGCTTGCCAGGTTGCCTCCGGTATTGTTGTCTATATCAAGAACACTTTTACTGCAAATATGATTGTAAGACATTCAATGACGGACTCTGACAAACTTGGTTATTGAGATTAATGCATGGAGAGAAGGTCTCTATTACCAGGTGCTTTTCCTGTATAATCCACTAAATAACCATCCAAATTTGGAATGTTTGCTTAATGGTTAGAATTATCACTCTTTAATTTTAGGAGATTTTAATGCACACTCCCAGAGATGGCGTTATAGCTCTAACAATACGGTTGGAAATATTGTAGAGCAGTTTATTGACTTGGCTCCAGTTGAGTTTGTTGAGAATGAAAATGGCGATCCTACCTTCCTGTCTTTTGGGGGTGCTAAATTTCATCCAGACTTATTATTGGTTCATCCTTACTGGTTGAATCAAATTTCTCATAAGCTTCTTCCTGCACCAGATGGTGCAGGACACAAAATACTTGTAGCAGAGATAAACTCTGGTCCTGAGGAGTACAGAGAGCCTCGTTTCCCTCGCTGGAATCTTAAAAAGGCAAATTGAACGAGGTATCAGGAGTTGACGGATTACTTAATGACAGACTTATTTGTGTCAGGTGGTGTTCAGAGAGCAATTGGAAATTTTCAGGGTTCCTACACTTTTTCGCAGTATGAATTCCAGGAGTATACATAAATACCTTTTCTAACCAAGCATCATTGAAAACGCATTTTCCACCCGGCATCTTTAGGCAAATTGAAAAGGATGAAAATCTTACCCAGCCAGCCACGATACATCGAATTAACGTCGCCGTCGACGTAATCATCGACGTTAAAAATCCTTGGATATGTCCACCTGTTTGCCCGTCGAGCGCTGAACTTCTCGACGGTGTATCACCCGCGAGGGGCGACCGTGAGAGATAACAATCTCGCTTAACTACGGCGCAAGAATGGAAAAGGGTGACCGCCAGGAAGAGAAAATCCCCGACATTGGCCGAACACTCGTCGCGATAACGGCGAAGGGAGACAGATTCTCAGAATCCGTTTATAAAATTCAGCTCATAGTGGTTGATTTTACGTTATACATTGTCGAATTGCTTCAACAGGACAGAGAAAACCGGCTTATATTCGTCTAATAGAAGTCGTTCCTTAAAGACTTCACAGAATTTGTCGAATTCTGATCATTTATAAACGTAATAATTATGCCGCAATTCCAGACCTTTAGAGAATGGGCACATTCCATTTACATACGTCGTGAAGGAATGGAAATTCAATCTGCTCTGATCTTGTGCGCTTTTGCCGTTTAAAAGGAAACACTTTATTTTTCTATAAAATACATTTTACTATTAGTTTGTTAGCTAATGAAAAATAATTTTTAATCCAATATGCAGAAATAACAAGTTTTAAATTAACTTCTGATCGTTTTGATAAAGTTACAAAATATACATTCATAAAAATTTGAACACAGAGAAAATATATGAAAGAAAAAATATAATCTTGATTTTTTGAATTTAACTAATCAGTAACTCTCATTAATAGCTTAAGTCTAATTTACATTTTAAAGGATTTACTTTTTCCCCCGGTACATTTTATGAATTGTTTTAACTGTATTAGGTATATATTCAATAAAAAAAGGGGGGGCGTTGTTAAATTCAAAGTTATGAACAATCTAAATAATTTCATATATTGTTGAAAAATGGTGAAAAAGTAACTTAAAAAATTAAATAAATATTAGTAAATTTAGTTAACTAATACAGTTTAAAATGCAATTTTACTAATAGTAAATATAATTTACTTATTTTATATAAAAAAGTTACTTTTTCACCAGTATATGAAAATATATAGATTCTTTATAACAGTAGATTAAATAATTTTTTATTAAAAATACCCAATACAGTCAAAATGATTAATAAAATGTACCAGGGAAAAATGGAAACCCTTTAATATGTAAAAGCGACATCTGCTGTTTATGCGACTTACTTATGAGTTCAATTCAAAATCAAGATTATATTTTTAACTTTAATATATTTTTTGTATATGTTCAAACTTTTATCAATATATATTTTATAACTTTATCTAAACGATTAGAAGTTAATTTAAAACTTGTTATTACTGAACATTTAATTCAAAATTGCTTTTCATTAGCTAAAACCAGTAGTAAAATGTTTTATATTTAAAAATATAAATAGTTTCCTTTTTTTTAAACGGCATGTGCGCAAGATAAGAACTGCTTGAATTTCCATGCTTTCACGATGTATGTAAATAGTATGTGACTCACACATTCTCTAATTATCTAGAATTGAGGTACAATTAGAACGTTTATAAATTGTCAGGATTCGACGAAATCGTCAAGGAACGACCTATTAGACGAATAAGCCTGCTTTTTTTATTACTTTTACCATGTAATAAAATGAGAACAAGTTTTCTATCTATAAATTTTAGTCCCCCCCCCGTCCCACGAGAAAAATCTTGTCTACTTCATTACGCAAACAGTCTTTTATTTATCTCTCTTAATTCTTTGATTTGTTAAATTTTACTACTCCAAACAGGTTTATATTACATACTAGATGCATACAGTGGCGCCGACTACGTGGGTGCTCCGGGGCTCAAGCACCCACTAAAAAAATTCTGTGGGTTCTCCGCACCCACAGAATTTTTAGTGACAACTCATACTTTGAAGTTCGAAGATAGGGCTAAAAAACCTTTTACGTGTGGTTGCTTTGAATCTCAAGAGCTTACAAAAAATTACTTTGGGTGCTGAGTACCAGCAATGGTGTAAGTATAACCGTTACACCCATCACAGTGACGTTCACAAGGAGGGGTAAAACTTTCCCTCCCCCCCCATTCAATTATGCCATTACGTAGTACAAGCATTTTTACAGCTTACGCGGAATTTTTTTGCTTTATTTCAGTACTAAAATACTTTATTTGTTCATTAGTTGTGTGATATTTTAAAAGTTTAAAAGAAACTCTTTATCGAGGCCAAATCTATATATGTGGGTGGGTGCTTCGGCATGGACTCACATACGAGTACTTTAAAGCGTGGAACGGGGGGGGGGGGCGATTCTTGCATATGTAAGGGAGCAGGCATATGTCGCGCTTTCAAACATTTTAGTACTGAAATAAGGAAAGACGTTCAGTATGCTATAACAATGTTCACTATACCGACGGCTAGAGCTAGGGGCCCGATCCTCCACCTACTTCCCTATATGAGCACCCATGTCCCTATATGAGCACTAACGTGTACTAACGCCACTGATGACGATATGTTCTTTGCAACTGCATGATTCAAAAATAAAATTTTACTGAGTGACGGTTGGTTTTTTTATGTAGTATATCAGATCTCAAGCACCTACAGAAAAGTTTTCGTGGGTGCTGAACACTTGCATATATTTAAAGACAGGGCTTAATTTGCATGCGAACGTACAGGAGCTCAGCTCCACTACTACTTTTTTCTCAATGAATTTTTACACTAAATTTAAAATTTTAATAACTTTCATAATTGTTTCTGTTATTATTAATTTTATTACATTGCATACTATTGCAAAGGTAAGCAAAAATGCACTTAATTAATAGTACAGTAAATTAAGTAACTAATGTTGTAAATTACTATATAACAAATTAGGACTCCAGTAGGTTTTTGGATAGAAATTAAACCATGTTTAAAGGTAACTGAATGACAGTTGCTTTCTACTTATCGCTGTCGCTTAAAAAAAAAAAAACAAAAAAAAAAAAAAAAACATGAGATTTTGTACATAAATAGAAAAAAAAAACTAATTATGTCAAGCACTTCAAAATTTTTAGGATGTCTGTTTACAAGTTGCACTTTACACTGAAATAAACGATAAACCTTTATCATGTACGAAACTTTTAGAAAAATTCTTAAAATCGAAAATGTTGCAGAACGTGTGACATCTTGCAGAAAAATTTTGCTATGCAGTTCCATGTTAAGAATTTTTTCTGAAAATTTCATAAAAGGTACCTTTTTCGAATTTATTTCAGTATTTAGTACCGCTTATAAAGAATATCCTAATTTTTTTTTAATCCTTGGTGTATTATCTTATTTTAATTTGTGTACCAAGACCGTGAAGCAGATTTTGTTTCTTTGACATACACCCTTTTGTGATTCGGAATTCGAGTAATTATAATAAAATTCAATAAGTACCTAAGCACACTGTACTGGCGCCTCTTTCTTGCCGAGGTTGATAAGAATAGCGGAGAACTATGCATCTTTCCAAACAAGTAATATTTTTGTCTACTCAAAAAGAAAAAAAAAATCATGGAAATCATGGGTATCCGTATGAGTACTAATTTTTTTTTTTTTTGGGGGGGGGGGAGGTCATCTTACGCTTTCAAACATTTCAGTACGAAAATAATACATAGAAATTCAGTAAGCTATAAAAATGTTTATTATACTGACGATTAGGCGGGTTCAAGACTCAATTCCCGCTTGCCTTCCTATCTGGGAGCTCATGAAAGCAATGTCTTTCTAGAATTCAAATCTCTTTTACAATGTGAAGTGCGACCGCCCACAGCAGGGATATACAAGATTATCGTCCGGATCCGAAGTCCTAAGTGCCCCAAGAATACCGGCAAATGAAGAATTTGAGACAAAGTCGCTGGCTACAATAAAAGAAAATTTACACAGGAATGGAAACACTGGAGGTGAAAGCCTTTCCTGAAAATGTTTTCGAATCGTTCTGATGAAACTGCAGCAGGATTCCGAAACGAGTAGGTTTAATCGTTTTTATTGGAAATAGAGAATTCAAGGTCTGTTTACAAGCACCTCTTATATCATGCATTTTGTATGTCCGTGGAACAAAAAAATATGCACATTCATCAAAAAGTGTCTGTGCTTTGGTGTTAATTGGATGAGGCTGGAGCTTATAAGGTATAAAGGTTAGTATCACTTTCTTCTAAAGTCTCAATTTACTTTTCTTATTTTAAAATGCTTTTAGTGTTCAGTTATTTATTGAAAAGGCTGGAACAGATTGTGGTCCACACTAGCATTTCGAGGTGGCTTCCGTTTTATTTTCAGCGAATATTTTGTTCAATTTTTGTCCTTACTTGACAAAGTGGAATTAAGTTTATAGTACTATTTGATTTGATGTAGCCGACAGCTGTTTCTAAAATTATACTGAAATCATGGGCGCATGAACATTCATGACTGAAGTGTATGTCCTCGTACTTGCAAATTTGACGTCTTAGGGGTAGATGGTAAAATATCTCTACTTCAGGATGCTTAAAATCACGTTTTGAGGTTATCACCAAAATAAAATATGATAAATAATACAAAAAATTTCTCTTGAAATATTTAGTCTTTATTTTAGCTTGATTTATTAGGTACGGAATCGTAGCTGCAAATATGAACAACAATTCAAAATATTTTTTTGAATAATTATTAACTCTAAGAGAAACAATGTTTCTTTTTTCTCTGCGTTTTCATTTCTGTTTATATTTAAATACTTTTAGAGGTTTTACAATCTTTTTATATGGTTTTACATATATTTCAATATAGAAAACATTGCTTGCACTTATTCATTCTGAGGAATCTATCTAGTTTTATTTTAAAGGTATAATTTTTGCAATTTTTAAAATTTGTTAAAAAAAAAGAATAAGAAAAATGAAAATAGGCAAGGCTTAACTAGAGCTGTTTAGAGAGTACAAAATTGCTAAAAAATTGGAAAATGAAAAGAGTTTAGAAACATACTATACGGATAGCGTTTTTTGAAACTTCTGATTTCAGACAGCGATGAGATAGATTAAACAAGAATAAATTGATCCTAAATTGTTACATTTGAAAACAAAATCACTTTTTTCACAAAATTTCCATTTGCACGAGAAAAATTTGGCTGATTGCAATATTATTGTAGCATAGTTTTCTTTTCTTTTCTTTTCTTTTTTTTTTCAATAAACGTTGTAACATTATTTTGCTTTTGCTTTGAAATTTAATCATTAGTTAAACTAATCAGAATTCTTCGCTGAAAGAAAAACCTTAGTGAAAAAGTTAAAAGCGAAAATAGTATAATACACGTCTTTCAGGTCTGATTATTGCAAGGACAAAAGGGGCATACGAGGCCAGGAATCCTCGAATTTTGACAGAAAATCTGTGTAACACAGGCAAATTTAAGGTAGCTGTAGCATAAGCAGCTTTTTCTGAAAGAGGGGAATTTCATCAGAAATACTTAGTTACTTTGAAAAGAATCTTGATTTTAACTGCTTTGCTGTTATCGTTGCTAAGACGCAACGATGGAGATTCTAATTCTACACCCAGCGAAGCAACACGAATAAAAAGAACGGGAGAATTCGTCGTTGTGCCTTTCCAATGATCAGAGCGAACATGTTTAGCATATGTTCAAAAGTGATTTAAAATCCTTAGAAACTCGACTAAATTTTAGGTTTAATGCTCTCAAGGAAAGCCCCCTCATCACCCCTCCCTTGGATCCGGTACTCAGCAGGGCAGGTTTTCAAGCAAATATTCATAGGGGAAAAAAGGGTTTGCTTCTACCACCTTATCTTTTTTCGCTTGCCGACGGGGATGGACCATCCCTTCCACCTTCCCCCTTTCTATGCCACTGCTGCAGACCTATCAAAGGAGAAGAAATTGAGTGTGGTCCTGAATAGGGATCGAGCTGTCTCGTCACGCAAAACAGTTGTAAAGCTTTGTCTCGTCTCGCAAAATACCTATATCATAATGAAAAATGGACCTGTCTCGTCTCGCAAAGAAACTACAAATGTCTGTCTCGTCCCGTCTCGCATACATCCCTAGTCCTGATCAACCCCCCCCTCCCGTTTTAGGGCACCCACAGAAATTTTGTAAAGTCGGCGCCTCTGGATGCATACATATTAGTATACAATTTAAAAAGAAAAAAAAAATTACCTTTGCACAAAAAAGCTTAACCTATTTCATTCTAAGCCATAATGCAATAATGGTTGACTTTTGTTATAGTAAGCTCACATTAAGTAAAATCGTGCTTATTATGAGAAAAAAATATTTTATATGTTTAAGGTAAGCAGTTGATTTTATGGTAATTGTACCTGTATATTTATTTCACTCTATAATAAGGAATAACAAGACTTATAATTAGCGATTAAAAAGAAAATGATTAAAAGAAACAAAGCACATAAGTATTAGTTAAGTAATTATGTAACTCACCTCTAAAATTTTGACAGCCGAAATTAAAATTAGTAGTTACCCCGACAAACTTTAACAACACCGGCCAACACAATTTAAAGAGAGCCAGACAAACTTATTAATACATGTCAAGCTAACGATAAATCGTGTTAGCATTAAACTTGAAAATATTCCAAGAGATTCTTGAAAAATATCCACTTTTATAGTTAAAACTATCGAAAATGTACTCTTCTGTGCAGCGCAGCAGCTCAGCCAGTGACCACGCGATGAAAATGAAGCTAGATCTGCCCTTGCATAAAAAAACTGTGAAGCGAACCACGACGGAATACACACACAAAAAGAAGGGAAAAAAAAGGCATCTGTGACGTGACTTCAGCATTCTCCAAAATTCTGAGAAATCGCGTGGGGTGGACAGGTCAAAGGTCGTGTGAAAGGACACGGTAACGTTTGTCTCCCCTGCACTGTTTATTCGACGTTAAACTGACTATTAACTAAGCTGAAAAAATTTCTCGGTGCTCCATCTGTTTCTTCTTAGCTGGCTGGGTGGTCTCTCCAGATCACCGAAGCTATGAGCGGAAAATCGGCGATATATTGACGGATTATAGACCTCGTCGGGGTGACAAACATTAACAGTCGAAGATAGCCGCCTCCCTGACCAGCATACAACGGCTCTTTAAAACGTCGACAACACAATGTATGTTTGATCTCTTTTAAACGCTATTTTTTGCTGTAATTTTTCCTCGACCTATTTTCGACATTGGGAATACGTAATATATACGTGTGTGCACTTGCTGGGTTAGGATAGTATAAAATTTTACTACTGTCACATGCGTACAGATTATTTCCAACACACCGCCGCAAAAGGTGAGCTTTGTAAACATGTACCCCGTGTACTAAAGAAGAGATAAGAGCATACAGCTCATACACCAATCACGAGATACTTTCGCAGTGACGTAAGAGCTAGCAGTTAGCGATAAAAGAGTTTGAGAATGCCAACGGGCTTGGTTTAGGAACAACATTATTGGATATGAGGAGAGCAGGGACAAATGTCTACAGCAAATCGTGCTATCATTGGAACTTTTTGCGGTAAGCTTTCAGCCCACTGAAGTGATTACAATCCTTGTCTCCAAGTCCGTGGCAGGAACATCAATAAAATTGGCGGTGGATTATTACACTTGAAACACTAGTTGAAAAAAAATTTCAGCAGATCACACTTACGAAATTTTTTTTTGCACTTTAAATTCTAGAAAGAAAACTAAAGTGAATAATATTTCCAGGAGACAATACTAAAATTTCAGGAGTCTACAGAAAAATTAGTAAAATCCAGGAGTTTTCCAGGGCCCTTAATGTTTTAAATCGAAATCCAGGCATTTTTAAGGATTTCCAAGAGGTGTATGAACCTTGTTTTACTGATATTATATTGGCTTGTGCAATGGAGTGTATTCCAAAAGGTCAAAAGAAAAAGTATTTTCCTTTATGGAACAAAGAACTACAGCTTCTTAAAGAAAATAGAGACAAGGCTAGAGTTAGGGCTGACTCTACTGACCTGATGAAGGATAGTATCGAGCTTTGTAAGCGTCAGGCTAGTTTGCATAGAGCTATTAAAGAAGCTAAACGCATGGCCTTTAGGGGCTTCGTGGAGGGCCTTGACTTTCGTAAAGATGCTCCGAGAGCTCACGAGTTCTTTTCGAGGCTCAGTAATCAAAAGGAAAAAAGAAATGAGCCCATTAAGGTGGTAGACACGTTGCTAACTTCTGAAAGGGAAATAGCTGGTGCCTTTAATGCACACTATGCCAAAGTAAGTAATTATCACCCTACTGTTAAGAGATCTGAAATAAACTTCTCAAATGTCCCCAGACTTGCCTTAACCGTGAACTGGATGACATTTTAAACTCCCCTTTTTCAGATTGGGAACTCAAATGTGGCATTAAGCCATTGCCGCAGAGAAAAAGTGCTGGACCGGATGGTATTTTGCCAGAGTTCCTTATTCACCTTGGAATTAAATCCATGAAGGTGTTACTCAGACTTATTAATCTTACTTGGACGCCTGGAATTCCCAGTGGGTGGCATAAAGAAGAAATTTTGCCTATTCTCAAAATTAGAAAAGATCCAGGTGTTTTAAATAGCTGCCCTCCCATTTAACTTAACAACGTAATGTGTAAGCTGACTGAGCGCCTCATCGCAAATCGTCTCAATCTCTATCTTGAGAAATATAATTGTCTATCTGAAAGACAGACTGGTTTTAGGAAATATACGAGTACTATCAAACAGATTGCCAGAATCACACGAGATAAAAGATGGCTTTCACCATAAAAAGAGTACTGTAGCAATGCTGGTTAACTTCCAGACAGCCTTTGACAGAGTGTGAAGAAGAAGACTTCTCAGAAAATTAATCGACATTGGTATTTGTGGAAATATGTATCGCTGGATTAAATCTTTTTTGAATCAGCGCTTTATCAGTCAGGTATGGACCAGCCGTCTCTAGCTTTAAGCAGACTAGACAAGGGCTTCCTCAGGGTTCAGTCCTGAGTCCTGTTCTCTTCAATATCATGATCAATGATGTAGTCGACCATATTATGAATTTCTAAACTGGGGTGCAGGCCCTTCTCTTTGCTGATGACCTTGTTTTGTGGACATCTGACCGAGACACCCAAATTATACAGGATGTGCTTAATGCTGCCCTGGATGAACTCTCAATTCGGTCAAGAAATAATGAAATGATCGTAAATATACACAAGACAACCTTTCAGGTTTTTACACTAAGCACCAACATGCAAGATCTATTCTGACTGCCTATAAATCTTATATCAGGCCTATTGAATATGGTAATGAGCTTCTCATTACTGCTTCTGAATAATCCCTATTGGGTTGAGACTGCTCAAAATAATGCCCTCAGAATTATCATGGGTGGAGCATTTTCTACCCCAGTTCCAGCCATGCAATTACAAACAAATATCAAGCCTTTGGCTCATTGAAGGAAAATAAATGCTCTCAAATTGGCTGAGAGAGTGATGAGACACGGTGATTATTGGAATACCTACACACACACAAACCCGCAGAACGCAGATTGAAATCCAACCTACTATCTCACATATGACAAAAGAAATGACTGATGCTTTTGACATCCCTGTTTCTAATAGGCAGCCCTGATCCAAAGTTGGAAATTTTCTCAGACATTTAAACTGAGTACAGTGAAATTTAGATTTGGTTTTGCCAGTGAGTAAAAAATCCTACACAGAGACAGAATGGAGGACAGCTAACTTGGCCACTATTGGTGAGAGGTATCCATCATCAGACTGTTTGCATGTCTATACAGATGGTTCTGCTATTAGTGCTGATATGTAATGCTGGTGCAGGTGCTTACTCTCGTAACTTTAGCCTGAGTAGTGCTGTAGGTGCAAACTGTAGCTGAAGTAGATGCTGAAGTGACTGCTGTGCAAATGGCTTTGGCTGAAATTGGTAAAAGGGGTGATCTGTATTGAGTTATTTATTGATTCACAATCTACTATAAAAGCCATCTCATCCATCATGCCATCCAATAGGGGACTGATCCATAGATGTCAACTTGCGATTGATGCTTTGATGAATAGATGATGAAATGTTGTCCTGCAATGGATCCCAAGTCACTGTGGAATCACGGGAAATGAACTTGCAAACTCTCTAGCCAAGAATGGCTCCTACCTAACTCAGCCTGATCCACCTGTTCACTAGAACAGTATTAAGAGAATCATCAATGCTAGATTTAAAGCGCATCTTAGAGAGACTTTGGGGGAATTGGTGAAGAGAAAGAGTTGGAGTGACTTGATGAGAATTCCCATCCCTCGTGACCTGCCTAGAGCTGTTGGTTTCGCCAACTTTAGGATTAAAACTGGACAAAACTACCCTTTTAAACCTCTGTACGGATTTGGTTTAGCAGACTCTCTGACTTGCCCTCTGTGCAATGCCTTTGACATATCTGAAGAACATCTGATCACTTGTTCTGGATTTAGTGACGCAGCAGCAGTTAACTCTGCTAAAAACTTTTCAAATTTTGTTTGTGCTTCTGAACTCTATTGGGCTGCCCATATCAGGCTAATGGTAGTCATGCCAAGGTCTGATGTAGGATTAAAAAAAAAAAAAAAAAAAAAAAACAATAATGAACTAAAATTATTTGAAGTGAACTAGCATCCAGAGTTCCAAATTAGTGGCTGTTACTTGTATTTTGCAACTGTAAATTTTGTTTTGATGATGAAGATTTCAGAGCCAGTAGTATTTTTGATGCCTAACTTATTTCTCGATACTGAACCATTACCCACAAAGCCAAGCAAAGTGCTTGGCGGCTTTTTCCCACACCGTGCTCTTTCACATTTTTATCCTTATTTGTCAACAATCACCATTTTCCCCCCCCCCTCTTACAAGGATAAATGCAGACCATTTTTAACCCAAAATAAAATTGATTAAAATGGGCCCCTTCACAAAAATATAATTGATTTCAAGATCTGCTTCATAAAAATATAATGAATTAAAACAGCTCTTTCATAAAACAACATGAAAGAAATTGAACTTTTCAAATAAATATAATTGATTAAAATGCCTTTTTATGAATATTTTACCTCTTTTATGAATATATTAACACCTGTTTATAGTTTATACACAAAAACAAAACAAAATTTTTTGAAACTGCATCTATGTGAAACAGTTTGGGAACTGGAAAAAAAAAAAAAAAAAAAAAAAAAAAAAGTTAGGTGCCATTGACGTCTAGATTTTTCTTCCCAATTTTTAACCTTGCCAGCATCTGAACACTACATTTGATTGAAATGAATTAAACACTTGGTAAAGATCAACTGTTCGGAAAGTTGAGTGCAAACACTGTTTTTTTTTTTTTTTATTGGAGTCGTGAAAAACTCAATCTTCAATCTTGGTAACTTGAAAGAACTATTCCAAGTGAACTAAAATCATAAAAATTATGAAATTATTTTGCTCATAATGCAAATTTTACAATAAAGATTGTTGATATAAGCTGGTATTTGATGTGATATATAAATTATTGCAAAAAGTCACAAAAGATCTGAGAACAGATAGATTTTCAAAATTTTGTGGCTGCCTATGGCTTACTATATATTAGTTTACGTTAAGTACAAAATTTCGAGTTGATTGGTCAAAGAATAAGGATGTGCAAGAATAATTACCATAACAAATTTTGTTTCGGAGTGGTACAACACAGAATCATCCCATTTCTGTGTTTGTTTTTTTTATATGCAAATGTTTTAACAATTTTACATTTATTGTTAGTAGTATAGTAGTGTATTAAGTAGGGAGGAAGGGGGTGGGGGTGAAGAGTCAACAATTTTTAGGTACAATAAAAACTTCTTAATGGGTGATTCTTAATGTGATTCAGTAGCTTACTGCTATTAAAAAGGTCTAGGGAATGCTAATGTGCATTGAATAAAAACAGAAAATATCGACAAAATGAGCAAAACTATTCTAGTACCAAGGTTCTTAAAGTAAAAAATATTACTTGAAATTTCCTTGAGTTTTAAGAGCTAATTTTGAATTCCCTGAGACAATTATTACTGAGTGATATTTCATAGGCATTAAATATGAATGTGCAAAACATAAAACTACTACAACAATTAGGTAATTAGACATATTTAAAAATACCACTAAAATAAAAAATATAAGCACTAATTTTGCAGAACTATTGATGCACGGACTGCAGTCACTGTTCCATTCAACCAATCGCGATAAGATTTTAGATATAATCATTCAGAGTTATATGCTTGAAATTCGGATTGTTTAAAAACAATAGAGCTCTCATGAAGTGAAATTTTTTTTTTTAATTTCCCAATTGCAACATCCACACTTTTTCGGCAAAAGTTGATCAGCACATTGAAAAACCACAAATGGCATTAGAACAATACATATATGATGAAAATTTAAAGTATAAAACATTTGCAAAGAAGAATACTGTAATGAACCAATGACAGCCAAAGAAAGGAGAGGGAAATTATTTTTTATGGAATGAAGTGTTTAAGTGCCCTACTGTTAGTTTAACGTTTCTACTGTCTATTCCAGTGAATTGTGTCAATGAACTTTCTCTCAGTGTTGACTTTGGTTCTTTATTCAAAGATTTCAAAATTTTTACACTGTAATTGAAACCATGAGAATTCTCTTGTTGTAAACAATCCCAATCTTGAGCGCATACCTCTGAATAACTTATCTGAAATCTCAATGCAATTGGTTGAACGGAATAGCAGCTAGAGATCCATACAGCAAGGAAGTTTTTCTATGATCACCCTGTACTACAGCTGTAAGATGTCAAAGCTAAACAGATATAAACTCAATTTTGCAACAATTTTAGAATATTTAACCTTTTCACCCCGGCTTACACTTGAGAATTTTTGTCCCAGAAAGCGGCAGAATCTGTAAGATTTCATTCCCCTACTTCCCAGCTGAAGAGCACGCCTTGCCTTTTGTTTGGTAGGTAGGGGCAAATATCACTGACCACAAAAGTCCGCAAACAAAATGCAAATCTGTATGCTCAATCCCGGTCAATTGACTACCACTTTCTCCCCTGTCAATTATCTGCTAACACGCCTGACTCTCCCACAGCATAAGAAAAGGAATTTCTAGAGGCGGGAATCTCTTATCCATCTTCCATGAAGGGTAAATGGATTTCCCATCAAAAGAGGGGAAAGAAGTCTTTGGTAAGGTATTTTTACCAGCGCCGTTCTTCAGTCACATTTATTTTTTGGTACAACTGTTGTACCGCCAGAGTGAGAAGGTTAAAGACTACATGATTTTTGTTTCAGAAGAAAACAAGGCAGTATAAAACAGCATATTCAAATAAAAGTAAATTAAAGCTATACTGAGACACTTTAATAATTACTATTAATTAAGTTTCTATTTTACATTTTAATGAATCTCTGCAATAAATAAACTGTCCTTAAAAACAGAAAATACAAACCTCTAAAGTTTTCGGGAAAAAAGATGAATTTTGATACATTTTTAATCTGTCTTCATATGTCTGCCTGTAAGGATAAAAAATTGTCAACGTAACTTTGTAAAGATATACTTGCTTAAAGATAGAAGGGGGGAAAAAAAGGGAGATATTATGTTAGTGTATACATAGAAATAAAAAGAAATTTCTATAACCATTTACATAGTTCAGTGGAAACTTTAGAGTTATGACTTCCCTAAGAAAGTTACACTTTTAATAGCAGTAATACTAGACAGTTTTAACAACAATCATTAGCTTAAATTACTAAAACATCAATATGAGACAGACTAAAAATTATCTACCTAAGTTGACCCTTTAAAAGCTTTTAGGATATCTATTTGAGAAAGAAAACATAATTCAAACAATAGTAAAAATTTTCATGCCTATTTTTTTTAGTAATTAATGAGTTAAATATGCTTACTTAGTTTCAACCCAATTTACAGAATATGTGTAAGTCACATCAAATGGTGCGTTTACATCATTCAGGCTTAAAGGTGTGCTTTCAGCATTTGAGACATTTGCAGCAATAATCTAGGGGAGGGAAAAATAATTAGAAGCTGTTATTCATATAGAACTGATTAGTTGAAGGCTGCTAAAGTTACAGATTGCCTATGTGTGTGTGTTGGTGTGTGCACTTGAATGTATTGCATTAATTCTGTTCAGCAATTTATAAACAATGAAGATCCAACTGCCGGAAATATTTTCTAAGGCCTTTTAAGATAAATATACTTAGCAGATTTAGCAAACTGCTAAAATGTCAGTACATCTATTAATTCAAATTCTTCCACTTTCCTTGATATCTTGAAAATGTTTACAAAAAATTATGAATAATAAAAATTTGTTTCGATGATTTTAATTCTTTTAAAATGTTAATATTTAATGCTGCACATAAAAAGGAGGGTTTTTTTTTGTGTGGTAGATATATGCTGAGAGCATCCAAGTTCAAATTTTCCCTTTAAGATTTAGTCTCTGTTCTCCTTTTACCCAATTGCTTTTGATGTGACCTTGAAAATCGTATACATATAAACTATATATTTGAAGTCTGTGTTGAAAATCAAAGATTATTCCCCAGACTAGACTTTGTACCAATTACGCAGACATGTAATTGATTATGATTACAATTAATTTCCGCTTTCAGACCAAGATTACGATTACTGGAGGAAGTATATTTTCCTGATTATAATTGTCATAAAAACCAATTTTCCAGATTACTATTAGATTATGATTATGCAATCTAATAAAACTTTCGATTACAATTACATTTCAGTAAGAATACGATTAGAAAACTTTTTTTAAAACCTTTTCTGGTGTTGATATTATAAAGTCTAAATTTTACAATTTTTACTCAAGAACAGAATTATGAGTCCAGCTGTTTGGGGAGCTAAATGACACAAAAATATAAGTAAGATAAAGTTCAAGAGAGATGGTTCCTTATGCATATGTTCATTCTTTAATTTTTCAGGAAATAGCATTTAGTATAAAACAAAATGTATTTAAATACCATCAGGGGCAGCATTTCAGCTAGCTTTCCATTTGGGAGTGCAAGATTTGCTGTATTAAAATCCACAGTATGGAATAAATATATTTTTTGTTAAATTTGCGGGTGTGACCGTGCCTCCTATTTGCCGCACCTGAATAACATACAGTAAAGTTTGTTATACTATTGGACAAACCTGGTCAACTTCCTAGGCCCACTAATGAAAAGTTTTTTACTGTATACAGACATCTATTTTTAAACACTAGTTGGCAAGCCATGCAGTATCACTAGCCCGTGCAAATTCACTTATAAGAATTGCTAACCACTAAAGTACAGTTTGTGCCTCTGTTAACTGTGCCAGTCTAACGACTACGTCTATGACTAACGACTACGTCTATACGTCTATTTTTTTTTTTTTTTTTTTTTTTTTACATTGGAGTCATGTTTCAACAACTCAACCCTGAACTCTAGAATTTCTTTCTGTTTTCTTGGAAGATCCAATAATATGGAGTATGCACACGTTAGTTCTTCTATGGGGAGAAAATGAAGTAACTTGTAAGCATAGCCTTGGGAGCATGGCTCGATAAATCGTATGAGCTCCAAACAGCTCTTTAACTCCAAGCCACGCCCCCCCCCCCACCAAGGGGCTATGCATAGGGTTACTTCATTTTTCTCCCCATAGAAGAACATAGCGGATGGAGGAAAAACTGGTTACAGCTGTGGCTTCACTCTCTCCTCACATGCCTACTCCATATTATTTTATCCTCCAAAGTTTTTTTAAGATATTGGATTCAACAGAAAGAAATTAAAGAGCTCAGAGTTGAGTTGTTGAAACACTACTACAATTTTTAAAAAATAAAATCATAGACATAATCGTTAGACTGACACAGTTAACAGAGGCACAAAGTCTACCTTACTGGTCGGCAATTTTTTAAGCAAATCTGCAAGGGCTAGCGATGCTGGATGGCTTGCCAGCTAGCAATTATCAAAATTATATAATACATTTATAGCTTTTTTTGGGGTCCTAAATATCATAGACACTTAAAATCTGTGCATTTCAGATTCAAAGTGAAATCTCATCTCAAAGAGTGTTGGCAATTTCTAAAAAAGAATTCCTACAAATAGGTGTTTAAATGTTGTGCAAAATTTTACACATTCTGAATAAACTTGCCCAAAATCTATAAAAAATGTTCAGTTAAATAGAACTTAAATATTAAATAGAACTGTT
The DNA here is from genome assembly GCA_038373885.1 of Cheiracanthium punctorium. Lineage (NCBI taxonomy): Eukaryota > Metazoa > Arthropoda > Arachnida > Araneae > Cheiracanthiidae > Cheiracanthium > Cheiracanthium punctorium. The sequence continues at coordinate 212,659 of JAWZYV010011957.1, forward strand.
CTTGCATTGCTTGTCACGCAAAAAGGAGTATTTTTGCTAATCTCTATGACGTCATCTAATCGATCTACACGAGAAATTATGTTCCGTTATTTTTTTTTTTTTTAAGAATCAAGGAATGAGTGTTGTTTTTGATTATGTAGTTTCATTTTTCAAGCTGTGATATCTTGCTAGATATTTAGAGTTGAAAGTAGCTGCAAGTTAAAAAAAAGATTAATTTTTAGAGATCTTTCATACTGTATAAAAAGTTTTTGTTTTTAGTTTGAGATAAAAATGTCATTTTTATCAAAATTTAAGCATGGCTGCAGATGCACCAAGAGTGATGGTCACATGATCTATTCCAGAATTGTGAAGGACAGGGCTTTTATTATTTAGATGACACTTTCCTGTTTTAACTGGAACCAATGTCATTTGTAAAGGGGGGGGGGGCTCAGTGGTTTAACGCATTCTTGAACTGAACTCAGGTTTAACCTGATCAAGCAATGTCCTGCAATGACACAACAGTTGATATTTGATCAACCAACCTTCTATGCCCAGCATTGCTCCCCAGCCTGTATCATGCCTTGCAGGTTTTAAAAGGTACTGGCAGACCTATACAAAGTAGCAATATTCAACATAGAAAGAGGAACCTCTGCTGTTATATTCGTGCAATGATGTGAGTGAACACATTAAACCAGGTATATGTTTTGAATAGATTACTAAAAACAGAGGCTCTCAATACATGCTCTGTATGCTACATAATAACCATTAGCCAGTTATAGATGAGGCTACATGTATGTGTAGCACATAATTATTATTTTACAGAAGACTTCACACACAGTTTGACAATTTCTTTCATTTTTTTTAGCTTTTATAAAACGTAGGGGCATTAAATATCTAAAGCCGAACCTGCCAAACAAACAAACTTTTCAATTTCTTAATTACACATACACTTTTCAAAATTTAGCATTAAGAACTAACGTGTGCAATATCCATGGAAGATTAAGCCAATTACTTAAGAAAAGCAGAATGAATATATCGAAACATACATCTTTAAAGTACAGTGAGTCATACATAAAATATGCATTGGTACTTTTAGAATGTTATAAACAAAAAATATTCAAAATGGGACAGTGATATTGTCTGTGCGAAAGGTAAAACCACTATATAATGCCACTTAAAATAAGAAAAGTATGAATTCGTTGTGAAATTATTTCATACAAAGTTAATCATTCAGACGTTGATTTTTTAAAGTAATTAGTTATTTTCTATATTGAAAAGCTGACATACATACTGGTCTTCTGAGAAGAACTAATTTTATATATTGAATATATTAAAGATATATCAGTTTGAAATTTTATGAATATAGTATAGTGCCAAAAATTGTTTGAAGTTTTGAATGTGGTATAAAGGAGCTTGAATTTTTGTGAAAGAGAGAAAATTGGTTAACATATATGCAGCAAGACAGAAGATTTATGGGGAGGGAGGTGTACATAATATATTCATGAGTGAAAATAGTGACATTTTTTATGGGTATTGAGAAAAAGATTAAAACCAGTGCTCATCAGAAGTTTATCGATTATCCAGACAGCACAAGCAAACAAAGTTTGCCTATTATCTGCTTATCCAAACAACATGTTTTTTATTTTTAAATTCATATCCTTTTTCTTTCTAACCTTTCCTAAAATTGAAAAAAACATCTTGCAGTTTTTTCCATGTAGGTGCCATTTATGTTCTGTTTCGCAGTTACAAATTGAAATGAGGAAATAAAGCAAAGATCTGAAATAGCAGGAAATAGTTAAAACTATCTCCTCCTGCACACCTTGATGATCCTCCTTCATGGAGGTCCATTCTAGTCACCTACCAGTTCAGATTTGAATGTATGGAAGATGACAGACAGCATAAAGAAAGAATGGTCATCTAAATATTTTCCCAGGAAAAAAAAAAAAAAAAACATATGTGAGCTCTTGTCTTGTCTTCCTCCGATTGTTCGAGCTACAATCAACCTCCCCCTCCACCGTTCAGCCAAAACCAAAGTCTAAAAAATGGGGAACTTCCTGTCTTCAGGGCATGCCCATGAAAATCTTTTTCCTAGCAAGCACAGCAAAAACTAAAACTGCGAACCTGTAATTGCTTCTAAATGTCTCGAAATCAAAGCGATTATGATTACAGGCTCTTAGATTACGACTATCTGGCAAATGAAATTTCTAAATTACAATTAGATCATAATTATGCAGAAAACTACTACATTTTCAGATTATAACTACATGGAAAATTTGATTGCCAGATTACTACTATATAAGAAAATGTAATCGATCACAACAGATTGCAATTAACACCAAGTCTGGCCCAGACCCTTCTTAATCCCTCCATAACAGGATAATGTTTTGATTTTTATCCTCCACCATTCCCTCTTTATTTCACTTGCACTGTCAAGGTGGGAGTGAACCTTAGAGGAAGCAATTGGTTTGAGTTCTTGTAAAAAGAAAAAATCATCTTCTCATAAGTGTGAGGGATTGTTTTAAGCTGTTTTTGCAAAACAGCAAGGATGCTCATTTCATTTTCATATTACATATATTTATAGCAGATTTAAAAACGTGCAACTTAATAACACAACATAGATTGAAACAAATGTTTGCCCAAAACTCTGCTGTTAAAACATATCTGTTTATTCTATTTACTGAATTTGCAATAACAAGTAATTACTTTATCATTGTTGTAGTAGATGTTGAAAGTATAATGAGTCCAAAGATAAACTTTATGAGCATGTGGTAAAAATCCACCTTCATCAAGATGACCAATGAATCCATGTAGCTGTAGATCATCTAAACCAAATAAAATACCATGATTGTTTTAATTAGTAGATTAACAGAAACAATACATATTAAAAATATTGAAATGAAAAAAAAAAAAAAAAACCTTAGCACTTTTTAAAAGTTATTAACAACTGTATAATTATATTAAAAGAAAATCGGATTATGAGAATTGATACTTGTTTTCTCATCTATTTTAGATTAATAACTTTTGAAATAAATGCATTTGATTCCTACACTCAAGTTAGAGAGGATATTTTATTTACTATTTTTTTTCAGAAACTTGATATAATATCCTTTTTTTTTTTTTTTTTTAAGTAAAACTTCTTTAGGCATAACTACGGAGTAACTCACAGATTTTTTTTTTTTCTGACGGAAGTAACGCTCAGTAAAGGAAGTGACGTATATGTCATATACTCCATGCTAACCCTGAAAAAGAAGAACCACAAAAAAAATCCCGCCTTTTCAATCGCTCTGCTGCTTTTGCAGACTTCATTCTGTAAAAGTATGCGGAACCTGTTAGGGAAAGAAACAGCAAGAAAAACATCAAGTGCCGTATCTTTGAGACATCAATCTTTATTTTATATATCAATAAGCGTTGTGAAGGTAAATCCAACACAATATTTTACATGTAATCCCAACCTCACAGGAGGTTCTCGATAATCCTTATTTTTAGATGAATAATATACATGGTTTTAGAAAAGCACAAAGAAACGGACCCTGGCTGCAATCAATCCCAAACAATAGATGGAACCTGCAGTTTAAAAATACGAATACAGAATAATAATTCGAAACCTACCAGCAGCCGAAATCAACGCTTAAGAACACTGTGATAGAAAAACACAAAAGAAATTTACACTACCTGCATTCGAACCCAACAAACAGAGGAAAATATCAGTTAAAGAACACAGTTAAAATATAATACTAGACTATGGACATTTCCCCCATTCAAATCCAACCTCCAGACAGAACAATGGTATAAGAAAACAGTTAAAGAATAATACTACAACATGGACACTTCCTGGATTCTAAGTAATTATCATGAATTACGATGATTCTTACTGGAGATTTTAATGTTAATTTTTGCTCTCAAGAATCTCAGCCGTTAGTTGATTTTTTAAAAGAGAAATTTGATCTAACTATGAATACTTCTCGACTTCAATCAACAACGTGTTTCGGTACAACAATAGATGCTGTATTTTCAAGAAAATTAGCAAATTTAGAGTAAAATTTATGTTTCACATTATAGTTATCACAAACCTATAATTTCGTATATAAAAAATTACGACGACATTCAAGTACCTATTTCCAATGAATAATATAAATATAATATTTATATAATCTTTGTAAAGTACATGAATAATAAATATAATTAAATTATAATATGATATTTACTTTAAGTTAAAGTTTAATCATTTCAGTGATATGTGTCATAAACGTCAAAGAAGTTTTACTTCAATCACGCGTAAAGATTACATGCACACACTTTTTTTTTTGTGTGTGTGTGTGTGTGAATTAGCACAGATATTTATGAAAAAGAATAGTTCTTCAAAAAAGATATGTAGATAGCAACCAGAGTGAGAAATTGGGAGCAAAAATCTAGGCGTCAATGGCACCTAACTTTTTTTTTCCGGTTACCAAACGGTCTTGTTCAGGCGCAGTTTCGTAAATCTTTGTTTTGTTTATATGCATAAACTATAAACATGTAGGCTTAATGATCATGTACAGTAATAATAAAGAAGATCAGGACTATTAAAATTAAGATAGTAATAAACAGTAAGTAAATATAAAAAATTAATTTTTATAGCATTCCACCTATGCACCCAGAATAAAATATTATGATACATTTTACAATCTTATTAAAAATCCCCATAATTTGCAAAATAGTCGTTTTTTGCATTATTTTTGTTTAAAAAGTCGCCGTAGTCGGCCGATGCCAAAATAGTTGCTTTTTAGTCACTTGTGGCAGCCCTGTATCAGCCGAAATGTTAGGCGTCAAAAATGACAACTAGTTCTTAAATCTTGGTCGTCAAAACAAAATTTACAGTTGCAAAATATGACTAACGACTGCTAATTTCACACCCTGATAGCAACTGTTAAAAATAAATATTAAAATGATACAGTAAAACCTTGATACAACGATACTTAGGAACGAAATAAAATTATTGTTCTAGAGGGATGTATCATTATATCGAGGAGAGATTATACTGTTTGAAATTCCAAGGGACAGAAAAATTTTATCATTATAGAGGGATTTATTGTTGTATTGAATGTCATTATAGCGAGGTTTTACTGCATAAGTATTCACTAAATTATACTATATACAATCAAGTAATTTAAACTCTGTTACTTTAATTGTATTATTCGCATAGATTTGCAAAATATTACTCATTGTTGAAAGTAGTACTTTTCATTGAAACTTTTATTTTAAGGATGACAATTATTTTTAATTACTTGATCGAAATTGTTCTAATTTTCAGATGTACCAAATGCAAACATTTGTAATTTTGTTCTGTTAAAAGACCCAGAAAATTCTGCAAACATTTATAGTTTTATATTTTCAAAAGGGGACAAAATAATGCCATTCTAATTTGATGACGGCTGTATAAATGACAACAATTGAATTCGCAGAACAGTAAGTCATTGATAAATGAACTATCAATTAGATATACTGGAAAGTTATGCCTTTTTTTTACATTAAATTCAAACAAATGAATTTTTAACAAATTACTATTTATAAACAAGCTGTCTTTCAACATACAATTTATATCTCTTACATTTTAAAGTAAAATTTTTTTATAGATGATGCTCTGTTTTCTTTCAAGAAAGATATGTGAAAAAAGGCAGAGGGTTATCAACCCTCCTTCGATAAATTTTAAAATGATCCGAAACTGACTGTTAGGTATTCGATAGTAATGTATTTTACAGCAAGAATTTTAAGGATCTCACTGTTTTTCTTTGAGAGAAAAATGTTAAAAGAACCTTTAAGTTTTTTTCTTTTTTAATTACGAACTTCTAAAAATTGACTCAAACAGCAACAATATCAGACATGCATTGTTGCTGTTTGAGTCAATATGCAAGGAAAAATTCTTCTGAACTTGACCTCAGTAATTATTCTATAAGACAAGAACTGAAAAAGTTTATTCTTTAACACTAGAAGTGTCGTTGGGGTCATTTTGACCCTTTTCCAATTATCTCATGCTTTATTTCAAAATACAGTTTAACACCGCAGCTCATTTTTCTACTTTTCCTAAAATTCTTCCAAGTGAATTGTGACAATTTTTTACATTTCTATTTTAATTAGTAAAATAAATAATTATAGAAATAAATAAAACAGCCAACAGGGGTAATTTTGACCCTTCCCTCTGGCTGTTCTAGTGTTAAGTCTGTCCTTTATGCCTCAACCTTTATATTTGTAAATTAAAATTTTTTGTAACTTGCTCAACTATACAAAGGTAAGATTTTCTATATTAGATTTAAATTTTGCATTTTTAAAAACTGAAGCAGTTTATTTTTCCAATATTTTATCATAAAGAATGTTTATATCATTATCAAATTTGAAGTGTCTAGAACTCTACAAGTAAGATTGGAAACTTTGGTACGTAGCATGAAGCTGATCATCTTGTCATTAGTTGGTGCTTTATCACTGAAATTTTATTTGGAGCAGTGCATGGTGAGAGGCAATTTGATATCACACTCATTGACAGGCACTGTCTGTTGAAAACTGAGCATAAAGTAAGCCCACCACGCATGTTTTCAAGCCAATAAAAGTTCTTTGGTTGGTTTGGAGCATTTCATAAGTAAAGAGTGTACACAAGTACTACAGCTGAAGAGAAATACAATGGGAAAGAGAAGCAGAATATATTTAACCTAGGTCTTCAAATTCTGTTACTTAGATTGTTAAATTAATAAATAGCATAGTTATTGTAAATGGAGTCAAGTTAGCATTGCTCCATGACACTGGTTGTCCCTATCAACACCCAGTAATAAATTTCTAAATAGGCTAGTTAGCTATAGCTTATGTGGCAAATTTTTAAAAGTGTCAGAATATGTGGTGTATCACTAATAAGCCTGTAGGAGGCAAATTTGTAAAGCTGTTTTTGTCAACATGATCACCTCACTAATTACTTGAAAAGAATTTTTAATTTCTATTACAAGATTTATGAAATTTTATGAATATAAAAACTTTAATAAATAGTATAAGTGGATAATCAAGACTGTCATATATTGAAATGGATTTATGAAAGATTATTTATGATATACCGTATTATACCATTAATCTGCCCCCCCCCCCCCCCCGAAAAAAAAAACACACAATGAAAAGTCATTTTTATTTAAAAAAAAAAATGGAGGTGACGATTACACATGATTTAAAGGAAAAAGAAGTTTAATATCTTGTTTATGTGCCCTCTCCCCCTCAAACATGATGAAAAGTTGTAAGAAAAATTGGAGGGGACACTGTAATAAAAGTGAAAAATACATAATTTGTTTGTAGGTATGTCAATTGTCAGTCGTTTCAAACTTGGTATTTTTGCATAAATTGAGAAAATATGGAAACGTATACTTAGTACTAAATATTAAAAGGAAGGAGGCGTCAGTTGGCGATGTGCTACAGCCATCCAGAGTACGGGACATACCAGTCCTCATGACACTTGATGTTTTTATAGTGTTTATATCTACTTTGACATACTTTTTATAAGTGTGTTGTATCCACTACATAATATGTCTATTCAGACACATATATATCACTTACTCTTGTCACTTGTGCAATACTCACCAAAAGATTCATCATCTGACAATAGTTTTAACAGTTCATAATTTAAATTAACAGTCTGCTTTCTAAGTCGATGAAAATTGAGAGATAAAATAAAGTTAATGTTGAGTTTCAAGTGGGGAACGGGGAGCACTCTCTTAGGATTTTTCATAATTCCAATTTGTTTAAAAAGTGGAGGGGCAAGGATAATATTTTCAATAGGGAAAAACTTTGATATTTTTTCTTTAAAAACAAAAATGAACAAAAATAATGTAACACTTTAACAAAGGTTAATTTTACCAATCATAAATTCAAAGTAATAAAGATCTTCAATGGCTTCTCTGAGCTGATTTAATTCTTTTTCATTCAAATGTACCGTACACAGTTTTTCATTCTTTATAGGAACTGTAGAAAAGATAATAGATATTAGTAATGAAAATGAATAAAAGTATACTAAAAATGATGAACATAACATTTTATAATTTCTCCAAGTCTTTCCAGAGTGAAGAGTGGTAAAAGCAATGGAGTTACAAACTATGAGATCATAAATTTTAAAGATCTTATTTACATCGTAAAAACATGACATAAATATAATGATAATCTTCATTCTGTTAGCTTAGCTTTAAGAGACACTTCCATAAATTATGTAACATTTCAACGGGGGTGGGGAGAGTTCAACCAAATGTGACAGGGAGGTGGAGAGGGTCAACAATGCTGTTATGTTACACAGATGTTATAATAAAGTTTTAAGTTTTTGTGTCACTTGTTAAAGCATGTGCATTGGTTGAAATATTTATACTGCCACCTAGGGCTGGACGATATTGTAATATGAAATATCGATATTGATACCATCTTATATTGTGATATCACAATACATAAAATTAATTTTATTTTATTATTTAATTAAATTGGGCATTAAAATTAACAAAAGAAACATTCAAAGGAAATCAGGCAGCAGCTGGAATCAAACCTGCTATCTACAGCTCTGCAAACCAACGATTATACACTCTACGCCACGGTCGTTCCCTTGGTACTGCATCAAAAAAGTATTTAAGCTGTATATGCTGATTTTCAAATGTTCTGAGCGTGATTTCCTGAGAATGCCTGAGAGTTGCGTTCTAAAATTTGCATCAGTGATTGTATGTCTTGTGAGCTATATTTGTACCAAATTTCATTCAAATCGGTGAGTCCAAGGTCGCGCCCTCTCCTTGTTAGATTGGTTCGTAGTTCAAGCCCTATTGTTCCAAGATCATGAAAAAAAATTTCTTCCTTCTTTGGAATTGAAATCTATACACTAAAAATATTTACTAAAACTGTTTTATAATCTTTGTCTTCCCCCCCCCCTCCCCCGAGATTGAAATAAGACATCCAATTTATTATCAAACGTAGCATGAGAATAGACATACCCGAACTACAAATTGTTTTTTTGAATGCATGCAATCGGCAATCAGGTTTCAAGAAAAGAAAGAAATGAGGGAGGGCAGAGGAATTCTGTCCTTGACAGGTTTTTGGGGGAGCCAGAGAGTAAACTTTCAAAAATAATTTCTGGAATATATAGAATTATGAATTATAGATTTAGCATTTTATTTCTTTTGACCTGTAGACGTGCATAAATTAGGGAATGCAATCCCGATCCCGCGGGAACAGGATCCTGCGGGATCCCGCACAAATATTTGCGGGACTAGTCCTGCGGGATTACGATCCTAATCCTGCGGGATTGATACTGAGAAATAATTATTTTTTATTACAATTTCATGCCACTTTCTCAATAAATGAACGAAAATTTTTGAATATTCATGTCTCCTATCTAACAATAAACGAATCAATAATTACAAATTTTAATTTAAAGTTTTATTATTTTTTTTTATATTCCTTCCAATAGGAGTGTGGATCAAACATCTAAATCTAAATTTTTTGCAAACTTCCAATCCCAAATGAACTGAAATATTTCAAACTCATTTATCTCTTAGCGAACAGTCACGAATTAATTATAAAAAGTTTTAATTTCAGTTTTAATTTTTTTTAAATTCACACATTTAATTATTTTACTAAAATTAAATCTAGACCAGGAAATGATTCATTGGATTTGTTCGATTTTGTACGTTCTTTTTTTCAGCAACTCAGAAAATAACGTAAGTGTGTGAATGTAAGTATTTATAAATTGTATTTTTCTGTAAATTGCTGATTTTTAGCTACTAACATAACTAATACTAATATATTGAGACATAACTTAGTATATCTTTCTGAAAGTCATGATTATAATTTTCATATTTCTGTAAGTTATTGTATAAATTATCTCATAAGATTAATTATTATTATTAAAGCTAAACTTCATAGTGCTTAAAATCTTACTTTTTCTATTTTTCTCTGTTGAAATGAAGTCCTGGCTAAATGAAATGTCAATCCCACGGGATTGCGGGATCCCATGGGATTAGTAAATCTCAATCCCGAAATCCCGCAAGACGAAAAACAATGCGGGATTGCATTCCCTAGCATAAATGCAATCCCCATGCAAAAACCCTTAACTGGTTAAAAATTTGTGGTGCAGCATTTTACTTTATAGCTCTATGAATTTTAAATATGGGTCTTAAAAATAATGATATCAAATTTTGAGTGACGCCCTGCTGGGATTTTTAAAGATTTGTTTTTAAATGCCATTACAGTTACTTTTGTTTTATTTTCTAAAGAAGATTTATGCATTTAAGCAATGCTTTTAATTATGAAATACACTGTCAAATATATCACACTTTCACTGAGTCTATATAATAGATTCAAATGAATTTATTTCAATAATTTAATTTATCTTTTGTGTCACGCTATCCAAAAGGGCAAGTAAAATTTACGTAAATATTTAGTTAGTGTCATAGTAACCAAAGTAAGTGAAATGTATATGCCTGTCAGCCTATGTCTAGCTATGTTTTTATGCTTGAGATTTTAATATCACGTCTCTGCATGCGAGATCTTAAAAGCATATAAAAGTTGCATATTTTGGAGTTGCAAAAGGCAGTGAATGATTGTATTTTCAGACAAAAATTATTGTGGAGATTTTGCTTTTTACTGTGCACAAGTGATTACAGTCAATCATAATATTGCGATACATGTTAGCCAAAATATCAATAAAATTCTAACATTGTGAAGTTTTAGCTGAGAGTTGCTCTGATTTTTACCAATCTGATACTTTTTCCTACAACATTAAAATCAGCATAAAACTCACTGTGGAATAATTCAATTACATGATGATTGAAACAAAACCTTACTCTAAATTTTGTTATTGAAAGTTGACTGCTTAAAAATATTATTTAAATAAAAAGATTGCATTATAGCTTTCTGAAAATAAGCATTATCATGGTGAACATACTTAAAGTATATACATCTATCTATAAAATATATAAAAATCATATTATACACCAGAATTTTTCTTAATTACTTCACATAACAAACAGAAAGTAAAACACAAACCTCTGAATGAAATGTTATACAAAGATACAGCCATTCTATCACCTTCTAAAACTTCACCAAGTGTCAGGCTTTTATGTTCAACCTAGAAACATAAAATAAATATTTGTTAAAATAGCCCAAAGAGGGAATTACGGGATAAGTGGGGGCAGACAGTCAATGAAAGCAATAAAGGATTATGATGGCATGGCAGAAGACTAGCTTGTTTGTGAATTAAGGAAGATTGACTGCAATAGGGTCCTAGGCCAACAGAGGGAATGCTCTCTGTGGGGGATTTCTAAGGGATCCTAGCCTGTATTTTCGCAACGTTTTGTAGAAAACTTAAAAAAAACTCCAAATGGCTAGGTTGACAGGCACTGGCAAACTAGCCATTTTTGAACTAGATTGGGGCTAGTTCCAACCTAGAACTAATCTAGGACCGGAATTTGAACCTGGCACCTCCTGTCTTCCAGTTTTGAGAGCAGAACCTCTCAACCACTGGTGGAGGACAGAAGACTATAGCAACTCTACTTGGGCACTTGTGTTTAGGAGTCAAGTCAAAGCTCATAAACTTTGAAATCCTGCTTTGCCCATGATGCTGAAGTTTGTGTTTTGAATTCAAGTATGTAGCATAGCATGAATGCTTTGCAATGGTATTCGTGTTTTAGATGTGAATGCGTTAGGGGAGTAGGGATTACTCATTTCGGGGGTAGCTGATAGGACAGCGGAACATTATAATCGCACTATGATGGATACAGTATGCACCATCTTATCTGAAAGTGGATTACATGACAGCTTTTGGCCTGAAGCTATGCTATATTTTACATGTACGCAAAATCGTACATGCTATAATAAGCAGTCAAAAACTGGAGTCAGTGAAGCAGTGATGGGCGACATACCTAATAGTTTAGAAAGTGATATAGAAAATGCCAGTGGTAGCAAGTCTGAGCCTGAAAGTTCCATATCAGACGATGCTCTCTTCTCCCACAAATCCGAGTGAGGACGATCAGCCACAATTACGTGAAGTAAGATGGTTAAGAAAACCAGTAACAAGGGCTGATGGCAGCCACACCAACACTTACTACTATGAGAAGGGGTGACTAAACCCGAAAAAAACACAAAGAATTAGATCTTTAAATGAAGCTAAAAATTACTACTCAAAACACAATATAACATTTGAACCTTTATGTTTTTGATTTTTCCTCAAAAAATCTGTACAGCGGTATAGTTAAGGCTAGAGTGGAAGTTCAACAGCTATACTCGGGGCAAACCTAACCTGATAGCGGGGGAGAAGGTTAGAGGGGCTATTTTACTACTCTCCGCATGTATCGCTCCGACGCTCGTTTCTCCTTCCAATTATTTGGCTGTCAGCATCACAAAGCAAACCAGTCACAAGGCAAATCTGCAGTACTAAATTCCCGCCAGCACAAAGAGGTCTATCATTGGTCAAACGTCTGGGAAGGCATTACATCTGATTTCTGACTTAAATTCTTAATCCTTTTAATTATTGCATTCAAGCAACATAAATATGCAATTATTTTATAACAACACTTTATTTTAGCCCTTAGTAGATAAAAAAGTCTTAGTTTTGTAATAAGCTGGGTGAACAGAAAGAACTATTTGACAGTGGCGGAATCGCATGGCCCATAGCTTTACCTCCACTATCAGGTTAGGTTTGCCCCGAGTATAGAACAAACGCTTCGGTATGACTAGAAAATATAAAAGTCCCAAACACGAATGAGCAGGTGATAAAATCCCCTGAACATAAACTTTGGCAGAATGCCATGAATGAAGAAATTAAAATTATAAAAGAAAGAAAAATTTGGAATCTAGTCAAACTTCTAAAAAACACTGAACCAATTGATTGTAGGGGGTATATACTATTAAACAAAATGAAAAAGGTGAAATCGTGAGATATAAAGCTAGACTCACAGCCCAAGGCTATAAACAGATAAAAGGCGACATATACGATGAGACATTCAGTCCTGTAGTGAATTTCAGTCTAGTCAAATTTTTCTTTTCCCTTTTAGTTTCGTTTAAAAAACGAGCTCACTAACAATATGATATAAAATGTGCATATTTGTATACAAAATTACCTGAAAACGTATACATACTATGCATGCATCAACCCACCCACCCCCCAGTTTTACAGAAAACAACAAAGAACAGTATGTTTGCAAACTGAATAAAGCACTGTATGGCCTATATCAAAGTGGCCAAGTTTGGTGAATGGAATTAAATGAAGTCCTGACAAACATAGGCTTTAAAAAGCTTGAATAGTGCAACTGAGTATACACTTTAAAATCTAAAATAGTTCTGTTGTAGTATGTTGATGACATAGTAGTTTTCAGTAAAAATAGCATCTTAATTGAGAACAGTATTAAATCCATAGGTAAATTTTTCAAATGAACACCCTTGGGTAAAGCACATAAGCTTAGTTTGACGATGTAAAGAAAATTGTAATATAATCGTCGGCAACCGAGCTCTTTGCCGCTTTTAAGAGGGATACTTTGTCTTGTAACAAGGAATGTTACTGTAAGTTTTGTTTTGCTTACTCTGCAGCTTTTCCCGGTCTATAGCCGGATGAATGACTTTTAATGTTACCAAGATGATTTAAATAAAACTGTTTTTATCTTAAATAATTCTAGTCATTTTTTGCACTGTCTTCTACATTGAGCAAGTTTTTAAACTTCTTCTATAGTGTATATATTCTGCTGATGTATAATGCTTTAGAAGATAGTACTGAAGGACCTGAGAGAAATTATTAGAAACTATTTATTTTTATTTTTATTCAGCCTGTTCTCACATGCCCGTTCGGTACTGACTATCATTTCATTTAATCTAGTGTAAAGCCCAAGCCCCATTTATCTAGTGAAAATATATTTTTCTCGAAGAGGGGCGTGTGCCACCTGCGCCTTATCCCTGGATCCGTCTTTAGTTCTAAGCTAGGATTGTTGATTAATTGACAACCCACAGCCATGAGGATATAGGGGATGCCCCAGTGCCCTGCAGATTGCCAACAATCAGCGGCTGGCCGGGCCTATATCTCAACATAAAAAGTCCACCACGGCTACTTCATCGAAACTTGAGAAGGCCTAGCTCAGGGCTAAAAGCGAGTGTCTGGCCACTCAGCCATTTCATATATAAAAAATGTAGATGCAAACCTTCTTGTAGATGGGAACTGATCTTTTTTCAAGCTCTTAGAAAAATGCAAAAAACTGATTATTATGAACAAACATGATAGGCAGATACATTTTTTTGTCTGATATATTTTCTGCCATAACAAATACTTGCACATAGTCCTAAAACCGGGGACATTACGAGAAAAATATTCAGGGGAGGGCTCAAAAGGGGAAAAAGAGGTAGAATTTCTCACAAAAATGCTTGATTTATTGACATCAAATTAAAATAAATCCAAATTCTTTTTTGGGTGGGGAGGGGGTAATAAGGCCTCTGTGGCACCCCACCTGGCTATGTTCCTGCCTAGACCTGTAATAATTCTGTAAAAGCTAAAATTTAAATTTAAGAATGGAAAATGCAAGTTTTGTTGAAAAGTTTGTATGGGTAATGTTAATTATAAAACAAAATGAATTTAAAACAAAGAGAACAAAAAAAAAAAATAATAATAACTGTATATCTGATTATTCGTTTCCATTATGCTATTTTGGAAGGTAAAGAACAACAAAAATCCTTTAAAAACATCATTCTTCACAAACATCAATAGATGTAAAGAAAAGAATCCCATGATCCTTTTCAAGCTTCCTAATTGGTTGAATTTGGAGGGTATGAGTTTTGTTGCTAAACAGTTGTTGGATAATGTGAGTTAAGTAACAAAACAAGATTTTCAGCATTTTTTTTTTTTTTTTTCCAGACTTAATATAATCATTATGGTCCAAATCATCATCACAGTCCCAGTGCCAGCACAACCATACTGTCAAACCAGGCAACGGCATGGGGCACCAAACCGAGGAAGGTGGCACAAGCTAGGTACAAAAATTTTTTTTAGTCCTATCTGCAGGGGAAGAAATTGTTTCCGTGGCCTGGCTCATCCTTCAGGCCATTTCTCTCTGCGAGTAGCAAACTGGCCAGGAGGAAGATGTGGAAAATTGCAAATGGGCTACATACAATTCAGGCTGTTCTTAAAAATCCTTCTATCTCCCACATTTCCAAAAAATCTTTTCTTTTTAATTTATGGACTGGACCATTAACATTTTCCACACCAAAATTTTAGGGCCAACCCGCCCACGTTAAGAAGCTTTAACCAACGAGACAATGGGGTAACAGGAGCAGGGGTGGGAATTGGCTAAGGCTGATTTGGAGAAGCTTTTTGGAGCAACAGTGTCGACGACTTGGAGCACTGAAACAACAAATTGGAGCAAATTACATTCTTAATCTATCGATAGAAAAATATAACTACAGTCAAGCTTTTAGTAAATTTGAGAGTATTAAATATTACTCAGATGAAAGAAGCCCACTTCAATAAATAATAAGCATTTAAAAATAAAAAATATAAACTTACCTTAACCTAATATATTATTAGATGCTACATTCAAAGTTACAGGTAATTTTTAACACCAAAATAATAATAATAACAAAGATTATAGATTAAAAATTAAATAAAAAATGAATGCCAAATAAAATTTTGCAAAATTTTTTCATTTAACTTTTCTCTTTATCTCCATTACAGTAGTGTAGCTTGGGGGTCATCACAACCTCCCCCCTTGAGGAACCCTATCTTGAGCGCAGTGCTGGCTATAAAATGATGATCAATGACATTTTTTCTCTGTTCTTCTGATTGGTTCGTTCTGGGCCATTTACAATATTTTAGAGTGACGTAATAGTACCGTAATTTATGGAAGAAACGCTGCGGCATTTACAATATTTTTAATTTTTTTTTGCCCGATCTTCAACGAAAAATTATAGAAGTTATTTAGTAATAATTGTCTCAAAAGATGACGCCCCCACCGATCACGTACCTTTTAGCGGTGCACGGAGCACAGTGTAACGAATCAGAATGGGAGCCTACCCCGTTGAAAAGCAGTTTGATCCAACGCTGTGGATGGGTACATAAATCCAACCGATGTCTCCTCAATTAAGTAAACCAGAACACTGGTACACAGGAAATTACCTTTTTATAATGAAACAGAATTTTGCAATGAACAATGACTTGTAATTTCAAAAGACTTTACTGCATGCAAGTATGAATGTTTTATTTAACTTAAATAAATCATGAAGCAAATATAAGCCTACAGAACTCAAACCACAATAAATACTTTTCATAATACTTTGAACATACAATTTTTTACATATATATCTGAAGAAAAGCAGCTCTCAAAACAAAGTTTTTTGTAACTCTTTTTTTTTTGGTCTTTAGACACGGATATAAAATTAAATGCTTTTTCCTTTAGTGGTCTTTTAATTTCTCCTGCACATTTACAAAGATTATATCAATCAACTAGAAAATATACTGCCCCAATATTTTAGAAACTACATTTAAACTGTAATAAGCTTTTGATGAGATGGGCTTTTCTATTTACAGTCAAAGCTTAATTTGCATAGGAGCTCAGCTCCTGTAGTTCATTTCAGAGTGATTTTTTAAATATCAGGCAAAACCCAGCGGAGTTCCTGAATATTGTGCTCCGGAGCCAGCCACCAGTACATTAATTCAAAATTTCCCCCTTTTTCACACATCACACACAAAAATTGATTTTAACAGACAGACCAAGCTACTGAGATCACCAGATTTTTGGATCGTTAACTCAAAAATTTACCCCTTTTCATATATAAACTCATTTTAGCAGACAGAACAATCAAGACTCATTTGGCCTAAAACCAATGTGAGAGTCCTGAGGCAAACAAATTTTAGGTCTTCTCTACTGTGCATTGTACAAATTTCTTCATGCTAATTTTCAGACTATTGCATTTCATTTCACTGTTCTGTAAAATAATGAAAATATATCCAAATACTATTACATGGAAAAATCTTTGAATTATCATTATTTAGTACTTACGTATCATCCTGGTGGTCATTTCTGCCAAACGATTTTTGCATCAAATGTACTGGCAAACTGTTGCCAAACGTATTTCTAACCATGAATTATTTCTAGGGATGCACCGAATATTCGGTATACTTCCTATTCGGCAGACAAACCGAATATTCGGTTCGGCCGAATACTTAAATATTCGGCAACCGAATAGTAAGCAAACTTAAGTATTCACCAATCGGTAAACAAATATATATTTTTTATATCATGAATGAAAGATATAGTATAGTACCATAGTACTAAATTGATTAAAGTTGCTACTTACTAATATCACATGCGAATAAGCGCTAGAAACCCTTAGAAAGTGCAACTACCAAGGCACCCCCATCCTTGGCAGATAGCCCTAACATAATATTCCACAATCACACAAAAAACTAATATCACAATGAAATTAGTTTTCATGTAAGAGAAAACACTCAGATGTTAAATTTGAATTTTGTTGCTTTTCAATTTTTCTTAAATCTTATGACACGTTACATTAACCTTGCTATTACTAGCTGATTTAAATTTGAAACAGTAACCAGGGAAAAAAAAACTCATAACATTAAGTGTTCATAAATATGTAAAGTCAATTAACTGCTAATTTTTTTAATAAAATATGCAGGTAAAAAAATTACCAGCATTTCACTAATATTTAAAAAAGTTAATAATATATAAAGGAAACACACCTGGATATTAAATTTTGCAGCATATTAATTTTTGGAGTTTTACACCATATGAAATATTGTTTAAGAAAAAACTAATTAAATTAATCATTGCAATCAAAGTTTAATAACGGTTTAATAAGTTTCATAAATTTTAACACAGTGGACTCCGCTTAATGTGATCAGTTTGGGACACCATGATTTTGATAACAATAACTGATTGATAACAATAAATGATATGCAAAATTAGATAAATTTACCCGCCCCCCCCCCCACTCTAATTTACACATACTAAATTTCAAAATAAAATGGAAAAACTCACCTTATATTTATGTACTGTATATTATCCTTTAAAACACAAGAATTGTATAGATAATTAAAAAAAATTATCAATGGTTGTTTCTCTACAATTTTTTCTTAGAAGGTTATTAATAAATTGTTCGCATTCATAATGTTTTTTAAAAGTCATCGGAGCGGTGTTGAACTCCACATTTCAACACTTTTAATGCATGTCTCATTTCAGCACTTGTAGGAGGTGGCTCAATATCAACAGATTCTTCATCGGACTCATCAGTTCCATCATTCGTCTGTTTTGATATGGCAATCTGACAGACTTCAGATTCTGTTAATGTGGAAGCTACTGGGATGCTTTGATCTACTTCCACCCATGCCTCGAACTCTTCAGGGGTCCTATCCGAAGGAATTTCAATCTTTTCTTCAGATTTCTGGTCATTTTTTTCGCAAGATCCTGAGTAGGCGAAGCAGTTTCTGATCGTTTGAACAGAAACTCGATTCCAGGAAGCTGTTAACAGGTGCACCGCATCAAGAACATTAGTTTTCTTGGCCAAATCATTAGCTTTAAGATTTTGTGTGCACTCTATTTCATCCAGTAATCGTGCCCACATTTCGTGGCGATAATATGCTTTCAAAGCACGAATAATTCCTTGATCACAAGGCTGCAAAAGGGAAGTAGTGTTTGCGGGTAAAAAAACAACATTAATATGCTTCAGAGTGACATTTAAAACGTGTGCAGTGCAATTGTCCACAAGGAGAAGAATATTTTGTTTTAGCTTATCGTCCCACTTACGTATCCAGTCATTGAAAATGATTGTTGTCATCCAGGAATTCTTGTTGGCATAGTAGTCAACAGGAAGTTTTTTAACACCTTTAAAACAACGAGGATTCTTACTTTTTCTCGTTGTTGGGGAATCATTGTAAGTCCGTCGTTGTAAGAATCGTTCCGGATTCTTACTTTTCCTCCCCCAATGACTAAAAGTCTCTGTTTTTCTCCAGACATACTGACGCAACATAAAACAGTGATACGTTCTTTTGAGACTTTATGTCCTTTTAAGCTTTCATTCTTAAATAAGTATGTATGTTCTGGTAGTGCTCTAAAATACAAAGCTGTTTCGTCGGCATTGTACACATTTTCTGGTGAATATGAGGCAATTAGTTTTGGCCACTCGTCTCTTAGCCAATTTTCCGCTGCTGGCTTATCGGCATCTTTTTGTTCGCCGTGATTTCTCTTGTAAACAATATTTTCCGCTGTGTCTTCCATCGCTGAAACCAACCATTTGTTGCAACAAAATCTTTTTTCCCCATTTGAGCAGCTAAACTTTCTGCTTTTTGTTGCATAAGGGGTCCGTTGACTGGAGCATCACGTTCTCGAACATTTTCAAACCAAAGTCTTAGAGCCTTTTCAACGTGCTCATCTTTACCAGCTCTATTACGTTTGCACTCTGTATTTTCATTTTGTTTATCTCTTCTAGTAAGTTTATCACGATTTTTCAAAATTTTACACAATAAAGGCTGAGAAATGTTTAACTGCGCTGCAGCATTGCGCTGACTCATTTTTGGTAACCTGTCATAACGATTTAAAATTTCGATCTTTTGTTTTAACGTTAAATCAGTTTGCTTTCTGGCTTTCATACCGACAAGCTGCATGTAAGGGAGCAAGGCATAAAATGTGAATACGCTCCTTCTGAGTTCCGATAATGTCCAGTTCACATGCGCTGAAGATTGAGGGGAACTCCAGGGGTAAACAATGTATTGAAAGAAACGTTCTCAGGAAAAAAGCTCCCATTCCGTCTATCTATCATGAGAGGGGTGTGGTTTTATGGGTTGCCGTTTGTCGGCTCATTCCGACTGGTCATAAGAAAAGCCATAAATTTTTCGATTACAATGCCCAGCAAGTGAAAACGGGCCAGAAAACGGTTATCTGACAACCACTGACCACCAGCAGGATGTGCGTGGAGGGGGGGGGGGAATTCCAGGAAAGTGTAATTCCTCACTCCTTTGTTCATTCCCTATTTCCCTAGGTGGAAGAGGGAGAATTCTGGGAAATTCAAACAACAGCAAAGGGAAAGAAAATAATGGGTTCCTTTTGAATACATTGTGAATATTCCTTTGCCAGTTAAAATGAGGTTCGAAAACTGATAACATTAACCGATGTAATGATCACATAAAGCAATAATTTTAACATACAAATGAATAGAGAAAATTGGACCAAGTGATTTCGATAACAATAAGCGATTGATAACATTAACCGCGATCACATTAAGCGGAGTCCACTGTATTTGGTATTCGGCCAAATATTCGGGCTGAATACGGCCCGGTATTTGGCCAAGTATTCGTTATTTGACAAAATATGGTATTTGGTGCATCCCTAATTATTTCATTTGTCCGGCATTTATCTTGGCAAAAAATTACTTGGCTTGGCAGACCACTGGGATAATACGTATAGTACCCATTATTTTAACAGAATGTACTAAAAACTTCTATATTGCAGGGGTTTACAGTATGCCACTGAGTATGAGCTCTAGAGCAGAGGCTCCCAACCAATGGAGCATGCCCTCTTGAAGGGCAGAGAAAAATAGGTCAAGAGCAAATGATAACGCACATTTTAAAGAAATCCTCTTATTTAAGTTATATTTTTACGACAAAACTTATCTATTAGTGCTTAAAGTGTTTATTCAAACTTTACTGATAACATTATTTTATAAAATAGGCGACGGAAAGTTCACTGTTGAAGAATAAAAAATTGTATGTATGCTGAGGAATGCAAGGGAGGGAGGGGGGGGGGGGGGACAATGTTAAGAAGTTGGGAACCGCTGCTCTACAGAGTATTAGAGCTCTGCCACTTTTTTTTTGATAAAAATTGAAATCTATTTACAGAAAAATAAACCGTCCTTTTTTATTAAAAATCCAGTGAGTAGGTACAGTTAATTTCCTGAAAACAATCAGACAAAAGAATGAAACCTTATGTATAATGGTCTAAGAAAACCGTGGAGTTAGAACTTATAACTTTAATTTTCTAATTGTGCCAAATTTTAAAATCATATTTACCTTTACAGGTCTACATACTGGCAGTTGATAATAGTGATATGTTTCATGAGTATTAAAATACGGCCCGACTTTATTTACGTACAGTGTAACCTGAAAAAAAAATTAATATAAGCCAAATATTGCATAAAATTCAATAAATATCATCGCATTTGTGTCGACTCTTAAAAACTTTTATTTATGTCTGCCGGTTGCAGAAATAATTCTAAGCAATTCTATAAAGTATTACTAGAAAAGAAAATTATATCACCTTTTCACCGAAATGAAATGCATTGATATTTTGAAACAACACTAATATAAACAAAAATATA
This sequence comes from Cheiracanthium punctorium, assembly GCA_038373885.1. Classification (NCBI taxonomy): domain Eukaryota; kingdom Metazoa; phylum Arthropoda; class Arachnida; order Araneae; family Cheiracanthiidae; genus Cheiracanthium; species Cheiracanthium punctorium. Next base: position 233,977 of record JAWZYV010011957.1, read on the forward strand.
AAATAAGGTAAACAACTTAGCAACATATCTATTATTATATGATAAATTGTAACTTCCAACACGGATTTAAAGAAACAACAACAAATTTACAACATTCTTACTTTGTTGCCATTTTTACATTAAAAAAGTATAATGTTTTACATTTCTTAAAATTCATTGAAATACATTTTAAATTGGTCAGTGAATTTAAAAATTCAAAAATCTGCATTCAGTAGATATTTTCTTTTAGAAATGCAATTTTTTATTTTTATCATTTTTTATTGAATTTTTAATTACACCTTTTAACATTGTAAAATTTGTTTCTTGATACATGGCATTAAGGCATATTTGTTGATTTTTTGAAGTTTATTTGTGATTATATGACAATGTAAGGTAAGTTGTAAATCTTTTATGTTTGGGATTTAATTTCTGAATTTTCTTTTGTTTTTTTTCACTGTACGTACTCTTACTCTCTTCGTTCGCAGAGATATGCCGTCGTTTCTCTTCAGAATATTGTAATAATTTATGAGTGCTTGATGGAATGTGCAATAGGAATACTCTTTAAACACGCACAATAACTTGTTATCTAAATGTTTTTCTCACACAGGCATCGAATTTTCAAAAAGGCGTGCAGCATCATGGATTTTCATTCCGTCATGGAAACATTTGCTGAAGCCTGGGTAGCTGCGAATACGCACACGCCATTAACTGTTGCTGCTGAACAGGTAAATGAGGCCAAATAATACATATTATAAAATTGGGGTAACCTTGCAGTTATTGTTGTGGAAATCATAATCTATTTTCGAGTAAAATTATGTTTCACGAATTGAAAATAGTAAAATAACATAAATTAAACTATAAACGGCATTTAAATTGTTTTGGATGCATATATATCTGCAGAAATATATATCAAGTTTAAATACTAAATATATCAATACATTGAAGTAAAGAATATTAAAGGATTTTTGCATGCATGAATGACATTTATTTTTACAAATGATGAATATCTAGAGACACATATTACATGCACTTCTATACTAAACTTATTTAAAATGTAAATGAAAATAATTGCAAAACCTGTACGTACCTTAAAACTGATGAGATTTTCTTATAATAAAATTTACAAAAAGAGGCTGAGACGTTGGCTCAAGGATTTTGACCTAATGCTGATGGGCTTTAGAGAACCCTTAGTAGAGTAAACTGTCTGAGAATTAGCTTTCGATTCAAGAAAATGACAATTCAATTTTTGTACAAAGTTTTTGGGCCCTTGAAATTAGTGGGCCCAGGGCAAGTACCCCAGTTGCCCTGCCGATAAACAGGCTCTATGTGGGAGCCCTGGTTGCCCTCCCCTAAATCGGCCCTGTGTGTCATTGCTTTTTCTATATACTTACTCAAGCCATATGTTTATATACAGGGGGGCCATAATTAAACTGCAAGTGTTCAAGGTAAAGCTTAAAATTCCCAGTCGCCAAGTGGCGATTAAACATTAAACACTGGCGATTTACGGAATTCTGATTACCGGCCAGGTCAATATAATGGTGGAGCTAGAAAAATCCGTCAACAACTTGCACATCGCGCTGGCAAAATCTATTAACAGATCGCACATACGCACCTGCAAAATTCGTCAACAGATCGCACCGTTTTCATCCCCTTCTACTGTGTGTCCCCCCCCTCATCGAGCGAACCGAACCACGGAACCCTCTACCACTTACTCCTTTTCTCCTTAGAGTCAGGCAAATTTTTATACTTAATTTCATACGCTTCCGATTTTGACGGAAGACTTCCGGTCTTCCGGCCAGAAGAGAAAATCTCTCGTATCATTAAAAGCTAAAGCAAACAAAAGTAGCAATATATGCACAATAAAACTAGAAAAAAGATGGATTAACTGGTACAGAGACCGCACAGCTAGCCAAAACTTAGAATGGAATGCAAGACGATATCAATAGTATTACTAATCGTCGTAATGTTTAAAAAAAGAAGAAAGAAAAAAAAAGTACCTAAACAAGCCCTAGCAAAAGGGAAGGGAGAAAAAACAACAAACCCAGCTCAGCCGAGAGGAATGCGTTTATCACCTGCTGTTAACAGAAGAGGAAGGAGGAGAACAAAATATGCTCTGTTTGCAATCTTCATTAACAATTTATTTATGTTACAAGAGATATTCAAGAAGAAAAGTCAATCATTATTTAAACAAGCATGCATGGAGCAGAAACTCAAATACTTGCATGATTTAGGGGAAATAAATTATTACTAACTGCATGCCATACAATTTTTTCTTTCTTTTCTTTTCTTTTCTTTTTTTTTTTTTGAAGTAATCAAAATAAAATAGGATTAAGTAAAAATGTTATACAAAAAATGTCGAGAAATGATGATCGTCCTCCCGGAGTGAAGGGGGGGGGGCATATTTTTTTCACTTCTTATTTTCAAAATTTTTCTGATTTTTTTTTTTTTTTTTTTTTTACAAAATTACCTGTTTTCTGCCTAGGACTGTTAGCAGGTATGTATTATGGAGTTTTCATAATAGTTTTACCTTACACTAAGTAATTTCAGAATTAAATTTAAAAAAAGCACATATATTTCCTAAAAATCTCCTGGATTTTTTTCTTTGACTGTTGGGTATGATTTTCTCAATAAAAAGACTTTTGTTCCTTAAGACTTCTGGGCATATTTTATATTTAAAATCTTTTCCCTTCCTTTATAATCTTACCCCCCCCCTCCCCACAACCAAATGCTCCCAAGTCTTGTGCACTTAAGTACACAAGCAATGTAACAGACCCTGTGTCTCCTTGTCATAAAGTATGCAAAAGTGCTAGTGCAAATATAATGAGACGTTTCTTTGGTGAAGGTGGATCTGGAAAGTCGACTATGTGTTCGCAGTGCTGATATTTTAGATACAGCTTTCTTTCCATCTTTTTCTGAGGAGTTAAATGAGTATGGAGAAAAAGAACTTGCAGAATTCTGTACAGTTTTTAAGCTTCAGAAAGAAAGAGCACTTTCTGAGTGACACTGCGGACCATAATGTTTGAAAAATTTAAGCAAATCTCACTTACAGCATTGCTTGACAAACTACAGGCTGATAGTTTTAACAATATGCAAGTAATCACCCAAGTGATAAAAATAATCCTCACTCTCTCTCCCAGCAATGCAGAACTTGAGAGGATTTGGAATAGTGGTGTAAACATTCTACACAACCAGAACATGTCGATGAAAAAAACCATGTTAGAAAACAGACTACGCATAAAATGCTCTAATATAAAATTATTAGACCCTTTTGATCCAACTGCAGCAATTGAATTGTGGTGGAGAGATTCATTTGGAAGAAGACCCAATTTTAATGATTAAAATTGTATTGTAATAATGAATCTCTGTAAATAAATAATCGATTGCATAATATATCTTTGTTATTAAGTAACCAACTGCAAGTGTACCTCTATCTAGAGGGGACATTGGAATCGACCACCATCCTTGACTGCGTGCCTAAAACAACTGGCCATTAAAGTTTATGAGTCTACCGGCCAGTGGCTACTAACCAAAAATGGGAATTTTAAGCTTTAGTTCAAGGGGTGCTGGAGAGAAAACTACCAGGAATATTACAGTGAAACTTCGAATCTACACGTTTCAGAACATGCGCAAGTCAAATATGCAATTTAAAAAATCGCCATTTTCACCTCACCCGATAGATGGTGCTATATCGTGTTTCAATGCTTATGGAAGTCATATATGTAAATTTTAAGCCCATCGAAATGTAAAAACAATACCACAATGAGTAATGCTCAATCATGACTCTGAATAAGAAGGAACGTGCATTGTTAGTGAAGATATTCTATCAGAATGGCAGAAATTATCCGGCTACTCTGAAAGAATACCGGCGTATGAAACGATTAAGAAGAGGTCCAATGAGTATCAATGAGAATAAATAATGGTTTGATTGTTTTTCAAAGCGTCTTTATGAATTGTTTAATTTGTGATCTTAATTTACGTTAATTTTTGATTACATGTTACTGTAAAAATTTAATGCCTGAAGCGAATTGTACGGAATTTTGATAAACTGTAAAGGATGTTTTATATTGTTTATATGCCTCTTAGAATGTCACTATGCTCTGTCTATCGGTTTTGGAAGTTGTATATGCCACCGGTGACCTTTGAAATATGGTACAGCGCCATCTATCGGGTGAAAATGATGATTTTTTTATTTTTGCATATTTGACTTGCGCATGTTCTGAAACGTGTAGATACCAAATTTCACTGGAATATTCTCAGTAGTTTTCTCTCTAGCACCCTTTGAACACTTGTAGTTTAATTATGGCCACCCTGTACAATGGAGCAGTGTCCCACTGTACTCCCCCCCCCCACACACACACTTCAGTTTGTATTTGTCTTCTTGAATACAAACACAAAAGTCATAAAAAGTTTATCAGTAGAATAAAGATCATTACATACATGCAATTAAGAAAGTTTAAGCTTAAATTGAAGCAAAGATATTGATTATTGGATAATTTACTGCTCAAATCCAAAAAAAAAGTTAATCTGGTCTGATTTTTCCAAGTGATAGCAGAAAGAAAAATACCTGCAATTTCCTTACAAAATGACTTGTGACAGTGACTAGTTTTCACAGTCTTGCAAAAGTAGTTAGCTAAATTTTCCCTAATTTTGGAGCTTTTGAATCATAGAAAATATTTATCATTCTAGTGTGAACCATGACCCACTGTGTGCTCCTCTCCCCTATCCATCTTGTCTTTAACGAGAAGGGGGAAAAAAAAAAAAAAAAAAAAAAAAAACCTTTTTTCTTGTAACCATCAACTTTTGATCTGGGAAGGTGCAGCCCATTATTAGACATTACAGATGCAGCATAAAATTTCAAATTAACTAGTGTATGATTATTAGCTGTATTTTTATTTTTAGCTGCTGAATAAAAAGTTTACAATTTTGAAATATGGATTCTTTATATGTTGCTGCTTATTAGGGCTTTTTTGAAGACAAATTCAAAAGTTTTTTTGTTTTGGACCCCTGATATTATGTGTAATCTTTGATTTAACAAATAAAATGTTTGGTCTCAATGGATTGGTTAAACTGGGTTTCAGCTGTACTTGTATTTCTGTTTTAGGATCTCAAATACAGGGCCTTATTATCGCATGTGCAAATCAGGACTTTGCTCAGGGTCCCCGGCTCGAAAAGGGACCCAACATCGAATGTTACTCTGAAATATTTTTTTATATCAAAATTTTATGAAAAATAATGCAAATTTCATAGATGGGCCCCCAAAATCATCAATGCCGGGGGGGCCTGTTGGTCATAATCAGGTCCTGCTCAAAAAATAAATCTATAATAACCATTATTTTATAAAACAAAAATAACATGACCATCATGTGATAAAAATGAAAAAAAAAAAAAAAAAAAAAAACCCACAAAGATCCAAATCTATGCACATAAATTGGAATATGTAAATGAAAGAAAAACCTCATAAAAAAGATGGAATAAGATTGAAATCTTACCCTGATGTCGAAATGGATATCTCTAAGATCTCCTTGTAGCCTAACTTTAAACATGTGAAAATTTAAAGTCTACAAAACAGTCTGACTAGCACCATATAAAGTTAGTAAAACGATACTAGCTCTCAAATATAAATCAAAACCATGAGTTAAAATCTACAGGTGCCATCTTGCTATCCCACAAACTCAAGGGAATAAATATTACTTATTAAAACAGAAAATTAAGTATTACTTATAATTAAAGCAGAAGAATTGCCATTATGTATTGAACAGACTAGCATAGCTTTGCAGTTTGTCAACCTAGGAAAGTCAAAATATGTAAAACTTCAAGAGGAGAATTTTTAACACCTTTCATTATACAACTTGGGAGCATTATCGTTTACCTCTACAATGTGAAATGACAATTTTCTTGAATTTTATATTAATAGAATTATCAGATAGCATTTTGATAAACTTTATAATGTAATGCACATGGATTATTTTAATAAAAAATAGTAATGATAAATACATATGCAAATATTACACCAATATTGCAAAGTTACCTTTGAAAGATTTTCATATTTTAAAAGTTATCATAATTTGTTATGTAGCAAAGTTTTGATATAAAATGTTAAGATATTTTCATTTAATAGGAAACATAATTAGACTTATACATTTTTAGAAAGTGAATATATCAACCTTTCAAGTATATTAGGAAGTTGGAGTGTATAGGCTGATTATTTTACCAACTATGCGAAAAATTCCAGAGCTGGGGCTCGAACCCAGGAATACCGCTTAACGTGCGGGTGCTCTACCACTGAGCTACTCTGGGACGATTCCCAGATGAAATTTCTCGCTTTTGAACCGTTGGCATTTATCATCTTCCTCTGCAAACCACAGATGGAACTGATGAAACAATTAATTCGCGACAACTCCATTACGCCGCGGAAGTTTTATACATTTTTAGAAAGTGAATATATCAACCTTTCAAGTATATTAGGAAGTTGGAGTGTATAGGCTGATTATTTTACCAACTATGCGAAAAATTCCAGAGCTGGGGCTCGAACCCAGGACTACCGCTTAACGTGCGGGTGCTCTACCACTGAGCTACTCTGGGACGATTCCCAGATGAAATTTCTCGCTTTTGAACCGTTGGCATTTATCATCTTCCTCTGCAAACCACAGATGGAACAGATGAAACAATTAATTCGCGACAACTCCATTACGCCGCGGAAGTTTTTATACATTTTTAGAAAGTGAATATATCAACCTTTCAAGTATATTAGGCAAGTTGGAGTGTATAGGCTGATTATTTTACCAACTATGCGAAAAATTCCAGAGCTGGGGCTCGAACCCAGGACTACCGCTTAACGTGCGGGTGCTCTACCACTGAGCTACTCTGGGACGATTCCCAGATGAAATTTCTCGCTTTTGAACCGTTGGCATTTATCATCTTCCTCTGCAAACCACAGATGGAACAGATGAAACAATTAATTCGCGACAACTCCATTACGCCGCGGAAGTTTTTATACATTTTTAGAAAGTGAATATATCAACCTTTCAAGTATATTAGGCAAGTTGGAGTGTATAGGCTGATTATTTTACCAACTATGCGAAAAATTCCAGAGCTGGGGCTCGAACCCAGGACTACCGCTTAACGTGCGGGTGCTCTACCACTGAGCTACTCTGGGACGATTCCCAGATGAAATTTCTCGCTTTTGAACCGTTGGCATTTATCATCTTCCTCTGCAAACCACAGATGGAACTGATGAAACAATTAATTCGCGACAACTCCATTACGCCGCGGAAGTTTTATACATTTTTAGAAAGTGAATATATCAACCTTTCAAGTATATTAGGAAGTTGGAGTGTATAGGCTGATTATTTTACCAACTATGCGAAAAATTCCAGAGCTGGGGCTCGAACCCAGGAATACCGCTTAACGTGCGGTTGCTCTACCACTGAGCTACTCTGGGACGATTCCCAGATGAAATTTCTCGCTTTTGAACCGTTGGCATTTATCATCTTCCTCTGCAAACCACAGATGGAACTGATGAAACAATTAATTCGCGACAACTCCATTACGCCGCGGAAGTTTTATACATTTTTAGAAAGTGAATATATCAACCTTTCAAGTATATTAGGAAGTTGGAGTGTATAGGCTGATTATTTTACCAACTATGCGAAAAATTCCAGAGCTGGGGCTCGAACCCAGGACTACCGCTTAACGTGCGGGTGCTCTACCACTGAGCTACTCTGGGACGATTCCCAGATGAAATTTCTCGCTTTTGAACCGTTGGCGTTTATCATCTTCCTCTGCAAACCACAGATGGAACAGATGAAACAATTAATTCGCGACAACTCCATTACGCCGCGGAAGTTTTTTTTATACATTTTTTAGAAAGTGAATATATCAACCTTTCAAGTATATTAGGCAAGTTGGAGTGTATAGGCTGATTATTTTACCAACTATGCGAAAAATTCCAGAGCTGGGGCTCGAACCCAGGACTACCGCTTAACGTGCGAACTTTTTAGATTAGTATACATTTTTTAGATTATTAAAAAAAAAAAAAAAAAAAAAAAAAATGTATTAAAAAAAAAAAAAAAAAAAAAAAAAACTTCCGCGGCGTAATGGAGTTGTCGCGAATTAATTGTTTCATCTGTTCCATCTGTGGTTTGCAGAGGAAGATGATAAATGCCAACGGTTCAAAAGCGAGAAATTTCATCTGGGAATCGTCCCAGAGTAGCTCAGTGGTAGAGCACCCGCACGTTAAGCGGTAGTCCTGGGTTCGAGCCCCAGCTCTGGAATTTTTCGCATCGTTGGTAAAATAATCAGCCTATACACTCCAACTTGCCTAATATACTTGAAAGGTTGATATATTCACTTTCTAAAAAATGTATAAAAAAAAAAACTTCCGCGGCGTAATGGAGTTGTCGCGAATTAATTGTTTCATCTGTTCCATCTGTGGTTTGCAGAGGAAGATGATAAATGCCAACGGTTCAAAAGCGAGAAATTTCATCTGGGAATCGTCCCAGAGTAGCTCAGTGGTAGAGCACCCGCACGTTAAGCGGTAGTCCTGGGTTCGAGCCCCAGCTCTGGAATTTTTCGCATAGTTGGTAAAATAATCAGCCTATACACTCCAACTTGCCTAATATACTTGAAAGGTTGATATATTCACTTTCTAAAAAATGTATAAAAAAAAAAAACTTCCGCGGCGTAATGGAGTTGTCGCGAATTAATTGTTTCATCTGTTCCATCTGTGGTTTGCAGAGGAAGATGATATATGCCAAAGGTTCAAAAGCGAGAAATTTCATCTGGGAATCGTCCCAGAGTAGCTCAGTGGTAGAGCACCCGCACGTTAAGCGGTAGTCCTGGGTTCGAGCCCCAGCTCTGGAATTTTTCGCATAGTTGGTAAAATAATCAGCCTATACACTCCAACTTGCCTAATATACTTGAAAGGTTGATATATTCACTTTCTAAAAAATGTATAAAAAAAACTTCCGCGGCGTAATGGAGTTGTCGCGAATTAATTGTTTCATCTGTTCCATCTGTGGTTTGCAGAGGAAGATGATAAATGCCAACGGTTCAAAAGCGAGAAATTTCATCTGGGAATCGTCCCAGAGTAGCTCAGTGGTAGAGCACCCGCACGTTAAGCGGTAGTCCTGGGTTCGAGCCCCAGCTCTGGAATTTTTCGCATAGTGGGTAAAATAATCAGCCTATACACTCCAACTTGCCTAATATACTTGAAAGGTTGATATATTCACTTTCTAAAAAATGTATAAAAAAAAACTTCCGCGGCGTAATGGAGTTGTCGCGAATTAATTGTTTCATCTGTTCCATCTGTGGTTTGCAGAGGAAGATGATAAATGCCAACGGTTCAAAAGCGAGAAATTTCATCTGGGAATCGTCCCAGAGTAGCTCAGTGGTAGAGCACCCGCACGTTAAGCGGTAGTCCTGGGTTCGAGCCCCAGCTCTGGAATTTTTCGCATAGTTGGTAAAATAATCAGCCTATACACTCCAACTTGCCTAATATACTTGAAAGGTTGATATATTCACTTTCTAAAAAATGTATAAAAAAAACTTCCGCGGCGTAATGGAGTTGTCGCGAATTAATTGTTTCATCTGTTCCATCTGTGGTTTGCAGAGGAAGATGATAAATGCCAACGGTTCAAAAGCGAGAAATTTCATCTGGGAATCGTCCCAGAGTAGCTCAGTGGTAGAGCACCCGCACGTTAAGCGGTAGTCCTGGGTTCGAGCCCCAGCTCTGGAATTTTTCGCATAGTTGGTAAAATAATCAGCCTATACACTCCAACTTGCCTAATATGATATATGTTGTTAAGGATTACAAAATCAATCTTGCAATCAAAAATGGTATCTTTATCATTTACAGTTCTACAGGAGCACTCAGAAAAATTCCAACAAATTACAGCCAATGGCAATTTTAGAAATATTCATTCATTTCAAGCAGAATAACATCTTACCATATGGTTGGATAATGGTCCGGTGACGTTCAGCCACCTCCCTCAAAAACTGCGTTAAAAGTCACCAAACTTGGCAACTTTTGGTATATATATGTATATATTTAATTTGCATATCTCAAAAACTATTAGTCGTAGATTGCTGAGATTTTATATATAAGATCGTTGTAACATCTAGTTGTACACCTAGATTTTTTATTCCAATCTACTGGAGAGTTTATTTACAGGACCACCCAAAAGAATTTTGGTACTTGCATGTATCCTTGCAGTCTGCCAAGATGAGCGATTTTTCGCTTTGATAAATCCAGGTTGCAGGAAATCATGATGGTTCCGAATACAATTGGCCAGGGGCGTAGCCAAGGGGGGGGGTTATGGGGGTCATAACCCCCCATGGGGAATTTTTTGCCATACAAAATGTATATTCATCACTACATTATCACACACCGTATACATATATATGAGTTTTAGTAGTCGTAACTCCCCCCCCCCCAATCAAAAATTTCTGGCTACGCCCCTGCAATTGGCTACAGTTTGCCAGCACATTTTCCGAAAAAATAATTTTGGCACGAATGTCTATCAGGATAATATGCAACTACCAGAATTCCAATACATTAATGTCTATAGACATCTTCAAATAGTGACGTAGCCAGAAATTTTTCATGGGAGGTGTTACTATTGTAACTCACATATATGTATACATGTGTGTGGTGAGGGAGTGAAGAATATACATTTTGTATTGCAAAAATTTCAGGGTGTGTGTGTTGTGATCCCTTATTACCCCCCCTCCCCTGGCTACGCCACTGTCTTCAATATATTATGTCTGTAGTCGTTCATTGTTTGGTCCATGCACAGAATCTCGTTATTTGTCATCCACCGTGTTGAGTTTTGCCAAAATATCGCTAATTTAACACCAAAAAAAACTATGCATTTTGCATGACTCTAAAACTTTTAGCCGTAGAATGTTGAAATTTTGTATTTAGAACTATTGTAACATCTAACTGTGCTTTTGATTGCTGTGGACTGAGTAATTTATTTACAGGGTCACCCAAAAGACTTAAAATATATTAAGGGTCTATAGATACCTTCATTTCATTAAAAATCTGTGATGAATAACTGTTACAGCTGTGACTGAAATCTCGCTATCGCAAGCTTATTGGCTTTTGTCAAAATATTGCCCAATTAAGTGAAACAAATCTTTAAAATTGAACTCAGCTTGGCGGTAAACTTTAGAATTGCAGTATTTTGTCTCTTTCAAAATAAATAAGTTTAGATGAAGTGCCCCGAAAATATTTCAGGTTTAATAGAGGTACAAGGAAGTCATGTGGTGTCCATATCAGATTTATTAGTTCAATGATTTGATTAAAAAAAACAATCATAATAAAAGGAGTAGTATATAGAGTTTTACAGTTATATTCTTCCATGATGATTGTATGTAAGAGATTTTTTTTTCAACATCGTAAATTACAGTGTTACTTGAAAATATGTTTTCACATAATTTACGCAGGAACCAGACTACATGCAAGCGATAGATATTAAAAAAATCAGATGTCAGTCAGCCAATTTAAATTACTTTAGAAGTTATTTACAAAAAAATTGAAAGAAAACAAAAAACATCATATTTGACTGCATAAAATGATTTAGGTTCTTGAATCTAAACAGCAGGTAAGAACAGTATTCATAGAAAAATTGCTACTGGCGTATTATCCCGGCACTCAAACAAGACAGGCGATTTCGATTTCTCGCCAAGATAAATGCCAATCACATGAAATTATTAATGGTTTCAAATACGATTGGCAACAGTTTCCAGCACATTTGATGAAAAAATACTTTGTTGGAAATGACCACTGCAATAATACGTGAGTATCAAAAAATCTAAAAATCTTCATAATAATTTCTAATCCTAATATCAGCTCCACGCAGAACAGAGTGGAAATAGTTTTAGGTAAAAGAATAAGGATTTATTTTAACGAAGTACAGTTTAACCATTTAATCATCTGTCCATGGACACGAGAACAACAACAGTATAACCTTGATTTCACGAAGTCAAAGAAACAACAGAAAGAATTGAGATAAGAAGGTGAAATGAAAGAGGGTGTCAGTTTAATAGAAAAAACACATTTATTCAAGATATTTAAGTTCCACGCCATACCTAATTTAGAATACTGCAAAAGAATAAAAAGGCTGGTAGCCAAGTTTAGTGATTTTAAGAAAGTAGATTTTATAGTTTTTTAGCATAAGCAACAATAAGTAATCATACATTAACACATCACAAACTTCCTGTTTTATTTATTTATTATTATTATTTTAATAAACCGACCACTCGTACAAAACTAGTTCTGTAAACAATGTATAAATTGACTTTTTAATCAAAATATGTTTTTAAAAAATAATTAACAAACCAATTCTTTCATGTTTTCTATTGATTTATTCTTATGCATTTTATATGCACATTTAATAGCAGAATCCACACCAGAAAGTGCTATCCATAGAAAGCATGCACTAAAATTCATGTCAATCTAAGGATAAACCTATCTAGTCATAGCTTCAAACTACATTGGAGACAAATTATCCATATAGTTAAAAATCATGAAAAAATATCACAATCCTAAACTAGAAACAATATCTAATTTTGCAATTAGAGTTTAAGGTACAGCTTTAGTATGGTCCCTTTGGCGCGATTTATTTTTGGCGACTTTTTTGGGGCGATAAGCGCGCCAATATGGTAACCCCTCCGGCGGATGCTCCGGAGCGGAGGAGCTGACATGGCAACCCTAGCTGCGTGACGTCACGGATGCGCTCCTTCTTCTCCCCGCTCCGGCCAATCGCGTTTGTTCCTTTCATGAACTTTTTGAGCCCCGTTTATTTCTTAGCGCGGGAGGTTCGTTCGAATGCTTGATCTGCCATGTGCTTTATGGTTTTATTTTAATGGCTTTATTTAACATTAAATTTTATTATTATTTAATTATTTTTGAAATTTAAAACGGCTGTTCAGGTTCATACTGACTGTTTACATACAGTTTTGTATGAATAAGCTTTCTTTTGATAGTACGTTTCAGATTAATATTTGCGTACTCGATTGTTTATTTGTTAAGGGTAGAAGCAACAAATAATTACGTTATTAATATTTTATACAGTGAAATAATTTTAGATATTTTGATTTTATTATTTCCATATTGCAATAATTTAGAGATTTTAATCAAGGTATGTGATAAGCATTGTTTGTTTTTATTTGTTATTATTACCTTTGTTTATTTGTTAATGGTAGGAGCAACAAATAATTCCGTTATTAATATAATATTTGATATTTTGATTTTATCATTTCAATATTGAAACAATTTAGCGATTTTAATTAAGGTATGAGATAAGCATTGTTCGTTATGATTTGAATTAGTTCTTTATTTTGCTTACGTAGTCTTTTGTCAGAATGCTAAAATGTTTTTTATTTGTTATTTTTGTGAGGTATTGCCTTTAGAATATTATTTGTTTGTATTGTTTAATTTAATCTACTAAAAAGAGAAAGGGGGGGTTGAGGGGGGGCACAGCCCCCCCTCACACAAAAAGAAAAGTTATTAAATTTTATTAAACCGAATCTATATGTACATGTAAGCTTGTTATCTGTTTAATTTTTTTTCATAAAAATATTTAAAAGCCATTAAAATAAATCATAGCAAAATTAACGGCGACGATCCATTATCTCGGAACCAGCGCCATCCGATCCGCCATATTGTTTACAATTGGCATCGGCAAGGCAAACTTGGGTTGGCGACAAGATTTTGTCGCCAAATCAAAAAATCGCCAAAAAGGGACCATACTAAAGCTGTTCCGAGTTTAATTATTTGAGGACAGCTTTAAAATTTCTTCCATATTTCTAAATAAATAATTTACATTCTTTCGTGCACAGTCGTGGATTGCTGTCTAACTGAAACACCTGTTGCTTGCAATTCTGCAGTTTGTTTACATTCTTCACAGTGGGGCTGCGTTCGTAATCCAAAAACCCAATGAACCTCCTCAGATTACACGTAGTTTATACGGATTACTGAGATTGCTAAATTATACATTTAGGTAAAGAAATAGCATGCGCAGAACGATGCGCGAAGCTGTCACTCAGCTGACGTCAGAGATACGTCACGTCGAAATGCTCTATTTCGACGTGACGTATCTCTGACGTCAGCTGAGTGACAGCTTCGCGCATCGTTCTGCGCATGCTATTTCTTTACCTAAATGTATAATTTAGCAATCTCAAGGCCCGTTCCAGAATTCACCGGTTGGTTATGCACCGGTGCTACCGGTTGCGGTCATTCTTCGTTTAAGTGACGTCACGGTTGTCAACCGGTTTCGGTCATCCTCACCACATCCAATTCCAAGCCAAGAAAACAAAAATAAACATTGGCAACACTACGCTAATAACCGGAATAACCCACCTCGCTAGCAGGGTCATTCTGGTTGCGCTCTGGTCACGCTGAGCAGACAACCGCTACATGACCGAAACGTTTTCGAACGCGGTTAATTCCAGAGCTCCGCCCAACGCTCCGCCTTTTCGAACGCTCTGGTCGTGCACCGGTGTTACCGGTGCACAACCGATGAATTCTCGAACGCGCCCTCAGTAATCCGTATAAACTACGTGTAATCTGAGGAGGTTCATTGGGTTTTTGGATTACGAACGCAGTCTGCTAGTAGCTGAAACGTAAACAAATATCAACGGAAGCACCCCACGGGAGATACTTACGCCGTGTGTCGTCAGAGGGCGCCCGTGCCGTTAATTATTAAAAGGGGGTCGCATATTTTCCTTTCAGAGGCTGACGCAGTTTCGCCCGTCTGCCGCTTCCTGATGACCGTCCTAAAGCCTCTTAGTCCGTGATTGCAAGCAACAGGCGTTTCAGTTAGACAGCAATCCACGACTGTGCACGAAAGAATGTAAATTATTTATTTAGAAATATGGAAGAAATTTTAAAGCTGTCCTCAAATAATTAAACTCTAATTGCAAAATTAGATATTGTTTCTAGTTTAGGATTGTGATATTTTTTCATGATTTTTAACTATATGGATAATTTGTCTCCAATGTAGTTTGAAGCTATGACTAGATAGGTTTATCCTTAGATTGACATGAATTTTAGTGCATGCTTTCTATGGATAGCACTTTCTGGTGTGGATTCTGCTATTAAATGTGCATATAAAATGCATAAGAATAAATCAATAGAAAACATGAAAGAATTGGTTTGTTAATTATTTTTTAAAAACATATTTTGATTAAAAAGTCAATTTATACATTGTTTACAGAACTAGTTTTGTACGAGTGGTCGGTTTATTAAAATAATAATAATAAATAAATAAAACAGGAAGTTTGTGATGTGTTAATGTATGATTACTTATTGTTGCTTATGCTAAAAAACTATAAAATCTACTTTCTTAAAATCACTAAACTTGGCTACCAGCCTTTTTATTCTTTTGCAGTATTCTAAATTAGGTATGGAGTGGAACTTAAATATCTTGAATAAATGTGTTTTTTCTATTAAACTGACACCCTCTTTCATTTCACCTTCTTATCTCAATTCTTTCTGTTGTTTCTTTGACTTCGTGAAATCAAGGTTATACTGTTGTTGTTCTCGTGTCCATGGACAGATGATTAAATGGTTAAACTGTACTTCGTTAAAATAAATCCTTATTCTTTTACCTAAAACTATTTCCACTCTGTTCTGCGTGGAGCTGATATTAGGATTAGAAATTATTATGAAGATTTTTAGATTTTTTGATACTCACGTATTATTGCAGTGGTCATTTCCAACAAAGTATTTTTTCATCAAATGTGCTGGAAACTGTTGCCAATCGTATTTGAAACCATTAATAATTTCATGTGATTGGCATTTATCTTGGCGAGAAATCGAAATCGCCTGTCTTGTTTGAGTGCCGGGATAATACGCCAGTAGCAATTTTTCTATGAATACTGTTCTTACCTGCTGTTTAGATTCAAGAACCTAAATCATTTTATGCAGTCAAATATGATGTTTTTTGTTTTCTTTCAATTTTTTTGTAAATAACTTCTAAAGTAATTTAAATTGGCTGACTGACATCTGATTTTTTTAATATCTATCGCTTGCATGTAGTCTGGTTCCTGCGTAAATTATGTGAAAACATATTTTCAAGTAACACTGTAATTTACGATGTTGAAAAAAAAATCTCTTACATACAATCATCATGGAAGAATATAACTGTAAAACTCTATATACTACTCCTTTTATTATGATTGTTTTTTTTAATCAAATCATTGAACTAATAAATCTGATATGGACACCACATGACTTCCTTGTACCTCTATTAAACCTGAAATATTTTCGGGGCACTTCATCTAAACTTATTTATTTTGAAAGAGACAAAATACTGCAATTCTAAAGTTTACCGCCAAGCTGAGTTCAATTTTAAAGATTTGTATCACTTAATTGGGCAATATTTTGACAAAAGCCAATAAGCTTGCGATAGCGAGATTTCAGTCACAGCTGTAACAGTTATTCATCACAGATTTTTAATGAAATGAAGGTATCTATAGACCCTTAATATATTTTAAGTCTTTTGGGTGACCCTGTAAATAAATTACTCAGTCCACAGCAATCAAAAGCACAGTTAGATGTTACAATAGTTCTAAATACAAAATTTCAACATTCTACGGCTAAAAGTTTTAGAGTCATGCAAAATGCATAGTTTTTTTTGGTGTTAAATTAGCGATATTTTGGCAAAACTCAACACGGTGGATGACAAATAACGAGATTCTGTGCATGGACCAAACAATGAACGACTACAGACATAATATATTGAAGACAGTGGCGTAGCCAGGGGAGGGGGGGTAATAAGGGATCACAACACACACACCCTGAAATTTTTGCAATACAAAATGTATATTCTTCACTCCCTCACCACACACATGTATACATATATGTGAGTTACAATAGTAACACCTCCCATGAAAAATTTCTGGCTACGTCACTATTTGAAGATGTCTATAGACATTAATGTATTGGAATTCTGGTAGTTGCATATTATCCTGATAGACATTCGTGCCAAAATTATTTTTTCGGAAAATGTGCTGGCAAACTGTAGCCAATTGCAGGGGCGTAGCCAGAAATTTTTGATTGGGGGGGGGGGGGAGTTACGACTACTAAAACTCATATATATGTATACGGTGTGTGATAATGTAGTGATGAATATACATTTTGTATGGCAAAAAATTCCCCATGGGGGGTTATGACCCCCATAACCCCCCCCCTTGGCTACGCCCCTGGCCAATTGTATTCGGAACCATCATGATTTCCTGCAACCTGGATTTATCAAAGCGAAAAATCGCTCATCTTGGCAGACTGCAAGGATACATGCAAGTACCAAAATTCTTTTGGGTGGTCCTGTAAATAAACTCTCCAGTAGATTGGAATAAAAAATCTAGGTGTACAACTAGATGTTACAACGATCTTATATATAAAATCTCAGCAATCTACGACTAATAGTTTTTGAGATATGCAAATTAAATATATACATATATATACCAAAAGTTGCCAAGTTTGGTGACTTTTAACGCAGTTTTTGAGGGAGGTGGCTGAACGTCACCGGACCATTATCCAACCATATGGTAAGATGTTATTCTGCTTGAAATGAATGAATATTTCTAAAATTGCCATTGGCTGTAATTTGTTGGAATTTTTCTGAGTGCTCCTGTAGAACTGTAAATGATAAAGATACCATTTTTGATTGCAAGATTCATTTTGTAATCCTTAACAACATATATCATTTTTGATTTATTTGAAATAACTTAATATCTCTAAATTACACTTTAATGAATTTCTGCCCATAAAATATAATGTATGGATGTAAATGTTACAACAATCCTAAATATAAAATTTCAACATTGTACGACTCGTACTTTTTAAGATATGTGAGTTACCTACATACACACGTACGTACAGGCAGTGGCGGATCCAGAAATTCTCTTTTGGGAGGGGCTAAATTTTGATAAAAGCTTATTTCACCCAAAGAAAATATACAATAAAGCAAAATTTTAGTCTAAACAAATGTAAAAAGGATTTTTACATTTGTTTGGGAGGGGCTAAGTGATTAAAAAAGATCACTTTACATATTCAAAGTGCATAATGAAGCAGAATGTTACTCTCTAGCAATCTCTTTTTGGGGGGGGGGATGAAGCCCCCAAGTCCCTCCCCTGAATCCGCTACTGCGTACAGGCGCCAGGAAACACTGATCAAAATGGTCTAGCTGTCAGTCAGAATGCTTGTACATGAATTTATATGAACATACATACATGTGTACAATGAGATGTCAAGCAAAAACTCAGTAAATTTAGAGGTAGTCAAAATCTGGATACCGAATTCTTTTTGCGATCACATTATTTCTTTGTACGTCATACAAGGAAGTAAAAATATTAGTGTTTATAAATTGTATAGACACACACACACGTACAGTGCCCCTAGAAAGTGATAACATGCTTTAATTCTTTATCTATTAAAGATAATTAGGCAGTGTGAATTGAATAAATGTTTAAAATAAGGTTAAAAAAAAAAGACTATGTTAAGAGAAAATGCCTCTTGTTAATTTTCACAGAGTTACACTTTTTAAAATTTCTTAGAAATACCTTACAAAAAAAATTCCTAGAAAATAAAATGTACCCCATGCACAAATGAGGTGATGAACAAAATTTCAGCCTTTCATCATATAACGTCTTAAGGGATATCTATAAACAAAGGTGACTGGGGTCTATACTTGAATTTGAATGTAAAATATTCTTTCATAATATCTGTATGACCCTTAAAATGTGATTGTGATTTTTTTCCTTTCAAGAGCTACTGAAAATTAGTTTAAGTCAGTACTTATTATCTTCATACCTTTGACACTTTTCAGGATATAATTATCAAATTTTGTCCATCACCTCATCAGAATATGGAGCACATTTTACCGATTGGAGATATTTTTGTATGCGGGTTATATACAAAAAGTGTATCTTTTTGGAAATTAATGAAAGAAATTTTTCAATAAGAAAACATTTAATTGCTCCAGGGCTAGCAGCAATTTCTGGCAAAAAAAGGTGCCGGAGCCTTAATATTCTTATGTTAATACTCAGTAGCGAACTGCAAACCCCTGTAATATGGGGTTGGTAGCACATTTAATTAAAATAACAATAATTTAAAGATTTTCCCATATAATAATTATTTCACAGAACAGTGATATAAAATTAAATAGTCGGAAAATTAGCAGGAAGAAATATAAACATTATACAGAAAACACCCAAATTCTGGTGGTCTCAGGACTCTCAAATCTGGTCGAGGTGAAGCGAATATGATTTGTCGTGTCTGCTAAAATCAGTTTGTGCTTGAAAAGGGGAAAATTTATGAATTAATGTATACTAGTGTTGGGCTTCGGAGCAAAGTATTCATGAGCTTTGCCTAATATGTAAAAATTCACCCAGAAAAAAGAAATACAGGGTCAGAGTTCCAGCTTTTGATTTCTGTTCTGATTCTAACTTGAAACAAAATTCAAAAATGTAATTGTAGAATTGTTTAGTACAGTTTTATGAGCTAACATTGCGAAACATGTTTTCCATCTTATAATAAAAAGGCAGAAGCTTTATGGAATTATAAATTTACATTTTGCACTCATGTTTACTGTCAATTTAAATAATTATGCAACTAAGTAAAGAACACATTAATTGGTCTACGTCTTTAATTTAGTTGATTTATTGGATTATTTTTTTAATTCATATTCATACGTATTAGATTAATTACATGTACAAATATGTTATGCGATGCATATGTTACACTTCTTTATTAATGGGATAACTGGTCTTATTTTACAGGCATTTACATATTTAAAAGAACACTATGATAAATAATAACAAGCAGTACATTTATTTTTTATAAAAGAAAAAAAAACAATCTGAATATATCGTAATAGAAATTTAAATAAACACTTTTTTAATATAAATATTAATGGAATTTGATGTTTTCTAGGGCATACAGAATATCCGATGAATTATAATTCAAAAACAAAACTTTATTATTGCATAAATCTCACAACGTAAGAAAATTTCGCATGCACAACAATGATATTTGTAAACAAACAGTAATCCGAATGACCTGCCGAATCTTAAAATAAACATTGTGTTTATTCCCGTACATAATGTTGTCTTTCCGAACGCAGTACCAGCGGAAAAAGTCGCTTGAAATATCATTAAAATATTATATGTTAAGCTTTTTAAAATATTAAACGCCACCTGGGACACAAAAGTCGAAGGTCTGATTAACAAATTCCATCCATTACAATCATCCAAAAAATTAAATTTAATACTTTTTTTGAATGTTGAAAATCGGGTTTTTCCCATTGAAATACATTACGAGAACCCCAAGCTGTCACGCAAGACGGCGACCGATCGCAGAGAGGAGGGGTTCGTCGAAATGCTCTATTGTTCAAAAATCTTGTCACCTTTATCTTTGGTGCGGCCGACCACGCATCCAACATTTAGCCTTTATTTTGGTGTTCAGCTACTACTCAAGCTAATCAATTTTTGCTTAAAGGTGACCAAATTTTCAGGGGCAGTGCGCGATTCCAGAAATTATTCCAAAAATTTGTTCCCACGTCCCCAATTTTCGGGGACAATCCCAGTTTCAGAGGTTTTCTCGGTTTCCCCCCCCCCCCAAAAAAAAATGTAAAACAGAAATTAGGGAGAAAAGTCTAATTAAAATGATTGTTTCCACCTAAAAGTAAATTTCTTTCAAAACATCGATTTTTTAAATTTGCATTAAACCTTTTTCCCTAACTGTTAATGTTAGTTTAAAATTTTATCAGCTTATCTTGTTTAGAAGCGTTTCAGCGTTGTTTGGTTTATGATAAAAAGATGTTTTATAGTTTTCCTCAGAATAATGGTAACATTTTTCTTTCTTCTACGAAAAATATTGAAAATAGAAAAATTAAACAACGTCGGTCCGTACAGCAACGGCCACCAGGATCAGATTTTTCATTCTCTTCTCAATTAACCGTTTCCCTTTATAAGGCAGTGATTAAATACTTACCACCCACGGTCTATTAAATACAGAAATCAATTGTCATTAGTGAATTTTCTGATTTTTGTTCAGTTATATTGGATGTATATTTTTTCCATACATCTAGATTCAAAATTATATTTCGCTTATGAACTTTTCTTTCATTCGCAATTGTAAAGAAGTTCGAATAATTACTCGAAAATTAAGCATAAGAATCATCGCTTTTAATTATATATTTTTGCGTTTAATTCCGTGTACAAGCAGCAGGTAGTTTTCCGACTTTGAATTTTTGTATAATTAATGTATTCTCCTGCAAAATTTCTATGTTTGTTTAATACTTGTTTCTCCAATTTTTACGTGGGATATTACCGTAGCGGGAAAATATACGAAATAATCCTAAAAGATGGTCCAGAAAAATTCCAAGTAATTTCGAGTCTCTGCACATACACTCGGCTTAAAAAGGGTTAAGCTTCAATTTATTCGATTGAAACATTATTAACATTTGTTACATAAAAATGTAACACTATTAGCAGATATCAACAACACATGTGTTTGTAAACAACACAACTCTTTGCCACTCACGGCAAGAGAAAAATTTAAACGTCATCAATCGCACCTTGCGAACATCCCCAGTCTGTGAAACACTACGTCACAGGAGAAACTGGTTTTCCGTATCTCCGATCAGCAGAGTCGAAAGGAATGACTCCGAAAGAAAGAGGAAAATTTCCTCACGCGTAGTCTGGCAACAGTTTTTAAAATAAGTACGTTGAGAGCATAGATATAGGAATAGTGAACTAGATTGCGTACAAGGGGAGGAAACTTGTTGCCAGTGCACTTCCGGAGCAGACGACACGATAGTGGCAGAAAGACGAAAACGTCGCTGCTTACGACTGCTATGCAACAGCATTAATTTACATTTAAATACAGAATTGATGATTCGTTCAGAACCAAATTCAAAGAAAAAACATTTTGTTATGATATTTTGCTAGCTATTTTTAGTTTATTTTTGCTGTTAGATGGTCTAAAAATGTAACACATTAAAATAATCGATAAAATGTTTATTTTTGCACACAAGGAAAACAAAAACTTTTTCTGAACAAAGATGTGAACTGAAATTAAGTATCAATTGTGTATTGGAAGTACTAGGGTAAAAGACCGAGGTGTCATAGATCTCGTAAGAGAAAACTACGTTCATATCAAGGGGGGGGGGGATTGTGCTTCTCGTTACATTTTAAGAAAATCATAATATTGTGGCATAGTTTGGTGATTGAGTTTGGATCTTTCTTTCCCTCGTAAATGTATTTCTAACGTTCTTGAGATTCAAATACGCCTTCTTCTACTTTTCTTTTTTTTTTTAAGCAAAAAGGCTATACTTAGGAAATTTTATCCCTTTTGAAGTGAGAGTCCAAAACGTGTTTTTTATACGTCCTTTATATCTTAAAAAGAAACCGATTTCCAAAAAGTTATAATGTTACATTCTAAAAATATTACAATGTAATAAACTTGGAACCCTAAATGTAAACATCAGTTTTCTAAAAATTGCCTTTCTAGAACAGTGTATTTTCGCTTATGTACATCCACAACTTTGTACAGGTAAAAACATGTTTAGCTAATATTAATATTTAGGATATTTTAAATACCCACCTCCTATTTTTTTTTTTTCTGGGTGCATGTTTTTCACACATTTCTCATAACTAACATAGTAAATATAGATTATTTTAACACAGTTAATATATTTTAAATAGATTATTATTCTTTGTTTAAAATATACCAAGGCTCATTGTTTTGAATAAAAACATTCTCCATTCTTTAATTTTACCATACTCTCGGCTAAATTTGAAGAAATATTTTTTCAAAAAGCTTGATGGGAGAAGATATGTGAAAATGCATGCATTTAATACATATTTATTTCATGCGTCTCCCTGTTTCCTACAGAGAAACACACACGTTTATTTCTCAGAATCCCAAATACACAAAAGTTCATTATTTTTACATCCTTTTCTGACAAACATAGCTTAAAATTGTAATAGTAGGTAAATGATGATCTCATAGCAAATTTTTGTTTATCTGAAATATTATTAAAGCTCATTGGAACAATATTTTATTGTAATTTCAACATCAAATTTGCAGTAAAGAAATAAAGCAGGGATAAATATCAGGAATAAAGCATTATTTTATGCTGGAATTCAAGCGAGATAATTCTCCACCAAGTTGAAGCCATACTAAAATATTTTTAAAAATTTTGTTAACTCTCAATTTAATAACAGTACATGTTCGAAGAAGGCTTACTATGTATAGCATATTTTTAGGTATTCTTCCTGATACTTTAAAAAAAATCAAAGCTAAAAACTAAAATACGAAAGCAACATTAACAAATTCCAATGTCAAAACTCTGAATGAAAGAATGAGAGGGATGGCAAAATTATAGATTGCCTCAGGTGCCAATAACCATTTCAATATGTATGCAAATTATGAGATTTGGAACTGTGGATTTGATACAACACTACAAAGCTGATATGCTTATTTAAAAAAAAAAAAAAGTTAAAATACTTACCATAAAACACTAACTTAATAAAGCTTACTTAAACAAAAGTATAAAGAAACATAAATAAAGACTTAAACAAACAATCACGTTGAACTAAAAAAAAATGAATTTAATATTAAAACTAGTAATTTTAAAAGTCGTTAAAAAATGCTCAAATGTGGAAAATCTAGTTAGAATAAATAAGATAAATTCAATATCCCCAATTCAAGAGTTATTTTTGAAAAATGATAGAAAAATTAATCATTTCCTGTAAAATATGATTAATAATTATTCGTAAAAAGTAAATTACGATGCTTTATTTATCTCATTTTTTATAGTTTAAGTGCCAAGTATACAATTTAAAAATAAGTATATATCGTACGGTCAAATGTTTTAGGATTATATTTATATAGAAACATGAATTAAGCAATGTCTACTTTAATTCAAGAAGGAAGTGCAATATCTCCTTCAATTACTTTACAAAGTGAACGAAAAGCATAGGTAAATAGGAAATTTAAAAATACTACTGTTATTGAACATCAATTGGTATTTGATTTTCAATACCCCCAATTTCAAGCATTTATTAGTGAAAAGATATTCCAGATCCTTTCCTAAACCTGTTGGTGCAATTATACGCACAGCACAACTTGGGCATGATAATGCTTAAAGTTAATTAAAAATAAATAAATAAATAAGATGCTGAACTACTGGCGAAAATAACCATAAACCATGATCAAGACACTTCTTTCTGCCACTATCATGGGCGATGCCACCGAAGATATTTGGCAACAAGAAAAACCTCTTACTAGTATACGGATGCGTGATCTAGTTATTCCTATATCTATGGTTGAGAGACGCTAAGAACTAGAGATGGGCGGTTCGACTCATTTTACTGATTCGAATCTCGACTCACTCACTACTTCGATGATTCGAATCAGTGATTCGAATCTTGAATCAATAAAACAACTAAAGAATTTTTCCCTCTCTCTGCGCCGAAAGCCGTACTATTTAAACACCCTTCACCCATTCATCGGGTTTCTTCTCCGCTGAGTTCTCGGGCAGTTAGCATCTCTCTCTCCTTGCTCCAGTAAAACTAGTGTTTAAACTGCCCGAAATGAAAATACAGGGGAGCTTCGTATGACCCCCTGGGCCTGTAAGATTAAAAGGTTAAGTTTGGTGTCAAAGTATTCGAAATTTTATGTATCGATGGGGGTCCCAGAGGGGGGGTCGAGAATCAATAAAAACGCGCTCCGATGGATAGTTTCAGAGATATACGTTAATTAATTATGGTAATTAGACTAATTAACCATTATTGAGGCTTAAAAGGACTGCAAACATGTAGAAATTGGCTCTGGGATGGTTTCCAGACTTTGGAGATGCCGTCGGAGGAGGCTAGTGTTTAAAATGCCCAAATTGAAAATATAGGGGAGCTTCGTATGACCCCCTGGGCCTGTAAGATTAAAAGGTTAAGTTTGGTGTCAAAGCATTCGAAATATTCGAAATTAAGTATCGGTGGGGTGTTGAGTCTAGGGGGGTCGAGAATCAATAAAAACGCGCTCCGGTGGATAGGTTCCGAGATATACGTTAATTAATTATGGTAATTAGACTAATAAACCATGGAGCTGTTTTTCTGCGATGAGAGAAGAAGAAGCTTTCCGAGAGAAAGCAGTAGCAAAAGCATCACAAGCTGGTATTGATCTCAGGATTTTCTTATCGCCGGCCTCAGAGGCGTAGCCAAGGGGGGGGTTAGGGGGGTCATAACCCCCCATGAGGAATTTTTTGCCATACAAAATGTATATTCTTCACTACATTATCATACACACGTATACATATATATGAGTTGCAGTAGTCATAACCCCCCCCCAGAAAAAAATTCTGGCTACGCCCCTGGCCGGCCTGTATTTTTGCCCTTTATCGAATTCGAGATTTCACTGAAAGGAAAATGGGAATATCGGATATTTGATGTTGAAATAAAACCGATATGTCGATTTTTGGCCCAGTCCTACTGAGGGGCTGCTGCCCCCCCCCAAAAAATGGGACCCTTTACTTAGCTTACAATTGAACTTTACCTTTAAATTTGATACCCAGCCCACCCCGAAATAAAATCCTGGCTACGCCACTGTCAATAACACTAACTACGGCACTGCTTTAGGCCCTATTTTGTATTTCTCTGAATTACGAAAGAAAATAAAATCATTCCCCTTAAACGAAAAACAAGGTAAAAAAAAAAAAACGAAATCTGCTGCAATAAAGCGAAATGTTATTTTGCTTACTACAAAGTCCTTTTGTGAGAGCGCTTAATACCGCCCCTGTATCCTTCATTAAAAGTGACAAGCACAATCCTAACTTTATTTCATTCTATTTCCCTTCACATGAAAATCCGCCACCATGTAAACTTAACGTTCCGTTTTTTTTTTTTTTTTTTTTTTTTTTTTGAGGGTGGGGGCAGGGGGACATATATTGAAGTTAAAAGTAGAAAAGGGATGTTTCATTAAATTTTAAACAAATATTAAATCAGTCAGACAAGTTGGAAGGAGGGATTTTCTTAATTTTTTTTTCGGGGGGGGAGATTGACCCCTCTTGCCCTTAGGAAGTAACGCCTATGCCCCCCGCCAAAAGCAAACGATGTTCGACCCACTCCACACCCACAGACAGATAAAACTTTAAAATCCGACCACCAACCAAGAAATGAAACACCAAAGATTCGAAAAAAAAACTTCAATTAAATGAAACATCCTTTCAACTCTTTTCGACTCTGAGTCGATAGAAGATTCGAAAAAACCCCTCCAATTAAATGAAACATCCTTTCAACTCTTTTCGGCTCCTTTCGACTCTGAGTCGATAGAAGATTCGAAAAACTAACGAATCTCAACGATAGTATACAATCACCGAAACAGAGCGAAACACTGAATCAGTGAAGATTCGTTGCTGCACCAACTCAGTGACCAACTCACCCACACCCACTCATTTACTGTTTCAAATCATCTATCGACTCAGAGTCGTAAAGAGTCGAAAAGAGCCGAAAGGAGTCGTAAGGAGTCGAAAAGAGTTGAAAGAGTAAGGGAAAATCCCTGGGAACGGCAAAGGGAAAATAAGTTTTTCTTCCCTTCGAACTTGGAATGTATTTCCCTTGAGGGCTTGAGATTCGAATCAGTAGAGAGTGAGTGTAAAGACTGAGCCACTCAGTACCAAGATTCGAATCACTGATTCGACTCATCGAATCATTGGCCATCTCTACTAAGAACTCACTCAAGAAAAAAATCGTTATGTGAAAGGTGTGTGTTTCGGAGGGGCTCCCCATACATTCCAGTGTTAGGCTTCGAACCATTTTGCAGCGTGGGGAGCCCCAGCCCAGGATAATTCGCTGTCAAGTTCTAAATGGAAAACTCAAGAAATAATTTTCACACCTGAATTTTGTTCCAATTCAATATTACAGAAGTGTTTGTTCAAAGAGAAATTGTGTTTTTTTCCAGCTGATCTTAAAAGAAAGTGAACGTCACGTGTCTACATACAAATCAACGACATGCACGTCTAATATGGTGAAGATTTCTGCAAATCCCAAAAATTAAAATAGATGATGTGTAGTATCGCCTACGGTCAATGTATTTAAAATTGTGTGTTAAGTGTGTAGCATTAAAGGTGCTTTTTACAAGGCAGTTTAGAAACTGTTGCGCATGCAGTGTACAGCTCAAAGGACTTTTTACAAACTTCTCATAAGAACTGTTAATGAGAATCAAGAATGGATTCGTCTCCTAGATAATGTGAAAGCTGCAAAAACACAGTGATTTCTAAGATTTCTTCATAAAAAATCTGCTATTCCAGAACTGGGTAAATATTATGTGTAATTCATGACTGGTATATTTTTGGGAGTGATTTCGTATCCCATACTTGTAAATGTAAGATTTGTCACATTGCATAC